>CAHIKZ030003632.1:3620000-3627500 GCA_903632075.3 Acanthosepion pharaonis | reverse complement strand
TCTTGTTTCCGCTGGTGAATGCTGCCATAATCCTTGCCCTCAGTTCATATTTGATGCTACAAGGTGTTTTGTTGGTCACTCGCTCAACTGTACCCACACATAATAATCAAGTCTGGGGAGTTAGTGTCTCAATTTATACCAAGTAAATAATTATAAATTTTTCTTATTTACATTTTATCTTAAATGTGATGAGAAAGGGAGTTTAGCTAACATATCTCCACAAGCCATATATTAAAGGTCAAAGTGTCGCATATGGTTCACTGGCCGCGGTAAAGTCACCTGAGGCTGATGCATTCGGCTTTAGTCTATAGTCATAAGGTAATTTTGGATTTCTCTTTTATGTAATTTATATGCTCTGTTATAATAAATACATTTAGCTCTTTTTGTGGATCAGTTTTAATATTTTATATTATAAGGATCAACTTGGATTATATACCAACGGACTTATTACCAGTACTACACACACACACACACACACACACACACACACATATATATATATATATATATATATATATATATATTATATTAAGAGATTGAAAATATAGTCTTTTCGCTACACAGTAATAACCATGTTTAAAAAATGGAAGTTAAAAACTTTAAATTTAATTATATAATTAAATTAGAAGCATTAGTTCTGTTTCATCTTCAAGCGAATATTGGAATATTGGTTATTACTGTGTAGCGAAAAAATATATTTTCAATCTGTTAATATATATATATATATATATATAATATAAATCTATTTAAACTCGGTGGGTGAAAAAACATGGATAGCACAATTTTCAAATAAATTAGCATCCGAGGAAAATGTAAAAAAAAATAAAAGCAACAGAAATCTCCGGACAAAGCAAAAAAAAAAAAAAATCGTTCAGTATCTTAAATCTTTTGCACAAAGAAAAACAAAACGCAGCGAGTAATAAGTTAAAACGAAGAGAGCAAAAGTAAAATAAATAAATCCTAATGAGCCAGATACTACCCTGATAATCCCATGTAGTGAAACATAGGTAGGTAATATCTGGCTCATTAGGATTTATGTTTCACGCTAGATGCAATCGTCAAGGCTGTTATTTTTTTGGCTGTACGGGTCAGTGGTGCATTGTGGTTTGTCTATTTTGCCGGTTATTTTACCGGAAGTCGTTTAATTGTTTATTTATTTATTTAGGTTAAATTATTTTGCTTGTTTTTATTTATTTTTATTTTATTTCTTATCCTATATATTTAATTATTTATTTATTTTTTTTTATTTTAATCGGTGTTTTTATTAACGTAGTAAAAATTTGTTTATATCGCTTATTTAACTGTTTTGTCTTGGTTTCGGAAGATAAAGCTATTTATTCAATTTTGGGGGTTGATCGTTGTAGTTTATTCTAACTATTATTTTGGCGGGAAGAGTTTTTAATTTGTTTATTACTTCATGTATTTATTTGGATTGATTATCTTTATTCGTTTTTTCTAACGTTAGTTTATCGGGATCAGTTTGTTAGTTTGTTAATTTATATATATATATATATATATATATATATATATATATATATATATATATATAAATAGAGAGATGAGAGAGAGAGAGATGAGATAAAAGTTTTTAGTTTTTGAGCAGTCTCTCTTTGAATAAATAAGAGAAGAAATTATGCCGGTATTTATTGAGATGATCTATCACCGGTAATAATGGTTTCTTTTTTCTTCTTATCCGTGCCTTCGTGACAATTTTTCATTCATGACATTTCTATACGTTTCAACTTCGGTTTACTTCAACTGTAACTTCATCCAGTAATGAATCTGTTTTTTTTTTATGCCATTAGCCTCGCTGCATTATTGAAACGTCACCCCATGTCAATAAAACAATAAATCAGTATCATAGACAAAAAGTAAGAATTTCGAATATTCAGTTTCAAGGGCCTCTCTGCAAGATATCGCAACGCAATCTTGCTAGAATCCGACTGAAAACTCTTGCCTGTTGGCCAAAGATTGAACAACTCCAATGAATACAGGAAAGTATTGTATGCTTGATTTTCATTGTGTTGTTATACAGATCGATTGCAGGGCGAAACTAGATATTTCTGAAGGTTGGCGAACAGCATATTGTCAGAAGGGCGAACGTAAGCTTATCCGAAGGAGGCGTCAATTAGTAGATGAGTTTGTCATATTTTGGGGTAGGAAAATTGACGATGGGTTGTTTTGACCCTGGGGTGTTCCTGATGGCGTGAGAATTAACTCCCTTACTAACGCTGAATTCTTAAGTTTAGCCATGTCTCAAAAAGGGACACTGATATTCAAAACAAAAGTGGTGTATATATATATATATATATATATATATATATATATATATATATATATATATATATATGTTTGTGTGTGTGTGTGTGTGTGTGTGTGTGTGTGTGTGTGGTATGTAGAAAAATAGAAAAGTACACGTTAGGTAAATAATCCGGAGTTCTTTAGTATTTTTGTTTTTATTTTTTAAAGAGAGTGCTCCATACAGAAGTAGAGTTTAAATTATAATTATTTTTTTATTTAAAAAAAAAATTATAATATATATATATATATATATATATATATATATATATATATATATATATATATTTAAACATCACGGACGTCATACCTTAGGTACCTTTCGGCCAACAATTTTTTTAAATTAAGTTTATGATTTGTTGGTACTAAATCCAATATTTACTCTATGTGACCTAAAACTTAATATAAAAGAATATTGTTTGCACTGCCACCCACATGAGTATCTGCAAAAACTTTGGTTACAGCTTGTACTGAAATACTTCATATTTCTTCTGCTAGTTTTCCCAATCATACTTTATTTCTCTCTCTCTCTCTCTCTCTCTCTCTCTCTCTCTCTATATATATATATATATATATATATATATATATATATGTATGTACAGGGTGTCCATAAAATTCGTGTGCACTTGAAAATTTATAAATTTATTTGTATTTGCGAAATAATTTTTAAAAAAGATTAGAAAGAAGTAAATGTATATGTTTTAAGGTTTTATTGAAATTTTATCTAAGTTTGCACATGTCCTCCATCATTAACAATACAAAGGGTAATACGATTTTTCAGTTCACGGAAAACATTTGCCAACTGATTTACAGTGATGCTTGAAATCACATTAGTTATTTTAGCTATACTTAAAACTAGGTACATTAAAATTTATAACATTTTTTACAGATTATTTCTATCGCAAATATTAGGTTGGTGCAAAAATAATTTCGTTTTCTAACATATGTTACTATGTAAGAAAACGAAATTATTTTTGCACTAACCTAGTACAAATAAAGTTATACATTTTTTAAGTGCACACGAACTTTATGGACATCCTCTATTTGATAGATTGCTAAAAAATAAAAATGGATATAAATGAAAAAAAGAAAAGAATTCTCAGGAATGCACAGTAGACAAATGCTTGATCATTCCTTTTTCTGTAGCATGACTCATCCCCACTCAGCTGCTGACAATGTAACGCAAACTTCATGTCCAAGTTGCGCAAAATTGACCTTTCCGCTCGTGATTTGCGCATAAACACGTGACTGCAATGTTTATCGGGAAGGCCGTCAATGACGTATGGGAAAAATAAGAAACTATCTTTGACATTTCTGCAGAATGCATCTTCTTCACTTCTTCAAACTCCACCATTCAGAAAAAAAAGAAAAGAAATTAAACTGCGGGGGGGGGGGTAGCGCATGTAATTCATTCTTTCTTTCATTTTCTTTATTACTTCTTTCATATCTGCATATATTCTCTTGCATACTTATTATTCTGCCTTAGTTTGTTTATTCCACACTTTCTCTGTTTCTTCCGTGCCTTCTAGTTTATCTCTTGTTTCCGTCCATTTTCTTGCATTTCACGACTCCTTTCCTATCTATCTATGTATCTATCCTAGGTTAGCACAAACGTTTCCCGTCCTAGGAATAACGATAAACTACATCCGCGCTCTGGGTAAGACGATAAACTACATCCACGTCCTGGGTAAGACGATAAACTACATCCGCGTCCTGGGTATGACGATAAACTACATTCGCGTCCTGGGTATGACGATAAACTTCATCCGCGTCTTGGGTAAAACGATAAAATACATCCGCGTACTGGGTATGGAGATAAACTATATCAACGTTCTGGGAATGAAGATAAACTACATCCGACAGCAAAGCCTTTGATCAGAAGCTGTTGAGTAGCAGGGAACCACCTCTTAATTGCTGGTGTTCCCAGGTTCACTCTGACGCGGGATGGTAGCAGGGCCCCAGCTATGGGCAAAATAGTTAATAGCCCTAAAGGGCATCAAGACATAATGAAACTATAAAAATAGGTTTTAATACCAACAATACTTTTTTTTTGGGGGGGAACTTGTACCAGTAGTCAGTTAGTTACGTACCATGCTTGATACACGCAGAGGGTTGCTATTTCTTTCTGCGGTAGACCAATTGCTATCCAAGGCTATAGAACCCGGTCTGTCCTGCTATTTCCCCATAGCTGCGGGAGGGGAGAAGATGAGGAATCATACGTTTTAGCACAAAAATGAATATAACGGATCCGACTAGAATTCGAACACGGCTCTCCGATTTCTCAATTCCAGCCGCTATCCATTACTCTACCGTGCCTACAGTAGTACAATTTTGAAAAAGAAAAATATTGAGGCAATACATTTTTGGAAAAAAAAATTAACAGCAATACATTTTTTTTAAAAAAAATTACCAATGATACACTTTTGGAAAAAAAATGTTATCAATAAAAAATCGTCGACATTAAATAATCCAATGGGGTTTTGATATGCCGTAAAACGAAACAACAACAAACAAACAAACTTTTCTTTAGACAACATTAGCTTGTGTTTTGAATGCGTTTCTCATTGGACTTTTTCCAATTGTCACTGTAAGCGACTCAATCATATCAACCTCATATTATTTCTTCTCTCTACGCTATATTGATTATTTTCTTCTCAATAATATCTAGTGTTACGTATGTTTCTTTCTTGCTTTATCAAAATGTCATTAATAATTACACCTTATCATCGACGTGATGTATTTTCCCTCTGTCTTTTCTACAAATATTGTCATGACAACTGTTCTCATGAGTTTTTTTTCCCCTAGTCTTCTGACTGTATGAATTTAAGGTTTCTATTAGATTGGAGTCTGGGTCACATCGTATTACTGTTGAACAAGCTAAATGCAACTCGCCACTTCTATTTTAAGAGTTTCTTTTCTCTCACTGCTCACCTGTGGAACTCCCTTCCGAATTCTTGCTTCCCTATCACCTAAAATTTTTAAAAACCGCCATCTTTTGTCTTATGAACCCTGATCCTTTATTGTTCTCTCCTCACTAAAATCTTCTCATTCTTCTTCACTCTCCGCAACCATGAATGTTTGTCGGCTGGTTCAACTATAGCCCTTTGTGTCTTGCACATGTTTTGACTGACCTTTCAACCACCTGATTAACATTCATGAACGTTCTCAAATTTAAAAGCCTTGATAAAGCAATGGATTCCTCACATTTGTATATAAACACGTGCAACAAAATAATTCCTACATTGCCTTGATATAGTCCCTAAGAGAACGCGTCGGATAAGAATAGTTGTTCTTAATTTTTTTTTTTATATATATATATATATATATATATGTGTGTGTGTGTGTGTGTGTGTGTGTGTGTGTGTGTGTGTAAAAGACAATAGGAAAACAGTAATAGTTGCTGGAGGGTTTCGTCCGATGTGAAATTTTTCAAGCCTTAACGAGATGAATTTGTTAAACGAAGTAACTAATAATAATAAAACAAAATGTCCTTAGCAACTGGAAGAATTTAGAGAATGCTATTTTCATACAGTTAACTGAAAATTACATCAAGTACTGTCACGTATGGAGATATTGTTTTTATTGCTGTGTTGACGGATTCAACCATGGATTTCTTGATACTGTTCTGTACGTTTGTTTCACAAACAGTAGCAAGAAATCAAAAAAATGGTTGAATCCGTAAACACAGCAATAAAAAACTATTCATGACATGAATTGACGTAATTTTCAGTTAACTATATAAATTATCTAATTAAATTTTCTAAGGACATTTTGTTCTTGTTATTATTAGTTACTTTGTTAAATAAATTCATTTCGTTTTTTTGTTTTTTTTGAAATAGTCTGCATCGGACGAAACGCGTCAGCAACTACTACAGTTTTCTATTGTCATTTTCTATATATATATATATATATATATATATATATATATATATATATATATATATATATATATATATATATAAATTCCTGAGGGATAGAATCCAGGTAGAACTCAATATCTAGGACAGAGTAAGAATATTATATAAAAATCAAACACTAATATTCCATGGTTATAATTTAGTACATTGGAATCGTAATCACGCGATGCAATTCATCAGACCTACAAATTCAAAAAGCTTTTTGAATTTGTGTAGGTCAGATGAACACACACGATTACAGTCCAAAGTAATAACAACCATGGAATATACGTTTTGAGCCTTTCCTATATATATATATATATATATATATATATATATATATATATATATATATATATATATATATATATATATATATATATTGTTCTACGACAGTTTGTACTGGACATTTGCGCCCAGGACAATTACGCACCGGACAATTGCGTCCCTGGACATTTGCGTACCTAGTCAAATTTGAATAATTGCGTACCTCTGATAATATTTTGAAGCTTTTAAAGGCAATTACCATAAATACAGGAAAAAAGCATATGTAGTAATTAAAAACCTTCAAAACAAAAAAGAAATAAAATAAAAAAAAAACTAAAATTATATATTTTTTTAAAATGCAATGACAAATTAACAACGTTGCAAGATCACTCTACACATCGCCAGTATTTTTGGTTTCCTGGCCTTTTTTGGAACTTAGCCACGGATTCTAAATGAAAAGATAATCTATAAAATCCAGAATCTATCAGATGTTTTTGATACGCACTCTTGGAATGAACTGAATCTGCTACCTTAATTTTCTTTTGCTTGAAAACAGAAATTTCTCTCTTTGATTATTTATGGCAACTAGCTTTCTTCTTGTTTAGTATAATTAAAGTCATTGGTGTGCAGTTTTCTATATTAAACAGCTTTTAAAAAAAATGGTAAATTCCTAAAAATATCAGGGGAATGCACTTATCCAAGGACGTATTTGTTTAGGGACACAATTGTCCGGGACGCAAATATCCCTCCATTGCCATGATGAATTGAGCGCTCTGACTTCTGATTTGTAGTTTATATACATCACGTATATAATACGTTAAAATTTTTCCTTTCTATGTCGTGCGGCGATAGCTTTGAGTTAGAGTATCTGATTGATGCCAATTCGGTCAAGTTTCGATCCCGGTTTGTGGCAACCGGATGTATAGTCACACTGATGAGCCGTGATACAGCAAAACAGTCTTATATATATATATATATATATATATATATATATATATATATATGAATATATATATGAATTCGAGAAAAGGTATTATCA
>CAHIKZ030003632.1:3505000-3612500 GCA_903632075.3 Acanthosepion pharaonis | reverse complement strand
ATTATAAATATTATGATATTATAGATTATAACATATTAATAATATTCTATATATCATATAAATTTATATGTATATTTATATGCCAAAATGGTCAAAATGAGACCCAACAACTGTTCTTTGTGTTTACACAACGGGGTTGTTAAGATTTGAGAATTATGAAGAATGTCTCCAGAATTTTCAGAATAAAAACCGAATACTATTTACTTACAAAAAAGTCTACTCTCATGACATACCAAATTGCATTGCTGATTACACTGGTCAACACGATTTATGGTGCCAAGGAACCAAACGTTTTTAGCTAATTTGACAGTGATGATTACGAAATTGACCTTAGTTCTTCGTGGTTAGCTACCATTTTGCTCTACTGTATTGCTCCTTTTTGAAAAAAAAGTTCAATTTACGATCTTGGCTGATCGCAAAATTTAATTAATAAATGCCGTAGAAACCCATCAATTTTCAGGTATGCCTAGCAATCTGAACCACCTGAAGTAAACAATTTTTATAAAAACAAATATGTTTGAGTCAAAAATATTAAAACAGAAGTACCGGATTTTTCAATTTATCGGCAAAATTCAAATTAACTGATAAACTTTATCAGTAATACACTTTAGTAAACCTAAGGTGACATGAGAAAAAATGAAATCCTAAAATCTTCTGTTTGATATTCATAAATTTATCTCATCATTTTTATCCCTTCACTATAGAAACCAAACACATTGAGAGCAATTTGTTTTCATAGTTGGAAAAACCTCCAACTAAAAACATCCCAATTGAAAGCACCTATTCCATTGTACATGATACAACTGGGATAACATTGAACATAACAGACAATCAAATAAAATAAAATTTTATACCATAGTTCTTACGTTCACGAAGGATATATTTCTGATGTGAGTTTATGAATGATTCGATGAAAATACTTGTTGGTCTTTGTATATTCAAACGTATAATTTTTAAATACTTAGTGTCTGATTGTTATTGCAAAAATAATATTTCTCAATAAGCAGACCAATATTTGTTGGTTTAAATACGAATTGAGAACCCTAATATGTTACAAGGATCGTGATAATTTAATAGCTAAACTCTAAACATTTCTATGCGCGTATGTGAGAAGTTATGTTTTTCGTGAGCGGTATTTGAAATTCAGATAAAAGTCAATATTTTCAAAGCTGTCTTTATAAGGTAACCAAGGTGGTAACTCTGTTAATATACCCTTTCGTCTAAACACTGTAAATACATAATCGCTGTATATAGGGTTTATGTTAAAGGACGTATGCCTTGAAAAAGCTAAACAATCTATGAAGAAACAGAGAAATTACGCTAGAAAAATATGTATAGCTATCAGTTCACTTAAATATCAATGAATACTTGACAATTTCTTCACAGCTGAAGAGAACACTTGAAGTAACAAAGATGTGGTTATACACTAGGATGCTGATAAAGGCCATGTAAGCAACGTGGAGGTTTTAAGGAAAGCGGAAAGTAAAAGGCACTTACAATCAGAAAGAGACAATTGAAATTTCTTTTGACACATAATGACAAAAAAAAAGCGTAGTAAAATGGACAATGAAATGACGTCATGAAGACAAGGAAAATAGCGGGAAATTGAGTAGATTAGGGTTTGTGTAGTAGAACAGTGAGTGTTAGCAAGAACGGAAGAGATATTGTGGAGGGCCCTAATCATCCAGTTTCGGAACGGACGGGTCAGATAGATGAGGATAATGCAGATAAATCGGCAATGTGAAAGATTTAGAAAGCTGGTGTAGCTGCTATTTCATTATCAAGGCTGTTTCCATAACTTGGAAAGATTTTAAATGTGAATTAAGTTTAAGCGTCACATGATGTTTCTCTTTTTTTCAGATTTGGCGGACATTTGGGCGATATTATTTTTCACACTCAACTGCCATGACTTAACTAACATGATCCAATAGAGAAATAAAAACATTTTCACCAATAACACTGATTTATTTAGTGCTAACTTTCATCCGTCTTAATGAAACACCCTTTATATGACCTCATTCTGCAAATAAAGCGAGTAATACAATGAAACATCTTGAGTGGCTTACTTTCTAATCCGTGAGAAATATATTTGTCCATGAATTAACTGAAGATACACTTCTCCACCCCAAAATTACTTTGCCTTGGGTTTTCTTACGCGTACATTGATTTAGCTAAACTTAAAATTCACAGAGAATGATGAATGCGAAAGCCATTAGCAAATCCTGATTAGTTTCGAATATAATACTGTGTTTGGTACAGAAACTGAATTTTAAAACCGAAATAATTTAACTAAACAAACACGAATGATATTATTTCAATCTGTCGTCAAGCTAACGCATTCCTTTCGAAAAACCTGAAAAGAACTATAGATCGTTGCAATGTACGTGACTTTAAAACAAATTTTGATGAATTAAAAAAAAATAATTTTCTTCTCAGGCATTAACACGAAAGCGGTTGCTCTTCGTGAGAGAATATGAACAAAAAATACACTAGAAAGATTACAATAAAGAACAAGAAATAAGAAGAAACAAGATAACGATTTACATTGCATTTACATTTTTGAAGATCAAAGTGGAAAACAAGAATCCGGAAGAGAGATCCGCAAGTACAAGAGAAAATTTTTTATAAAAGTTACGGTTACATCGAGACATTTCAAAACGATGAGACGACCATGGTAATGCGCTTAAATTGATAATGACCAGATATTATAGAGGAATGACAATGAAAATATTTATAGAAATGGCCCGGAGAAACTACATTAAGATGAGAATTCGAGATGACAGGTTAGGACCAATATCCTTTCAGTTTTTTCTTTGTATTTTATATAGAATCTCTATATACATAGAAACACAAGAACATTTTTAGAAGGAATATTCAAATCGATGAGTCACTCTTCTTAAGGTTAGCATCAGCCATGTTGATGCAAGGTAAAAGAGATCTCTCAGACGATATATATATATATATATATATATATATATATATATATATATATATATATATATATATATATATATATATAACACTCATAATCTCAAAATTTAAGCAGTTATACTCGTCCGGCAAAACCTTAGGCCTTTTTAGCTTGTAAATCAACAGACTAATACCCAAGGGAAAAAACCGCGGCCTGACGATTGAGTATAGCAAGAAACAGCCTGTCGCCACTGAGTGTTGACTTCAATGTTCACTTTTGCATTTATATTTACATAAGCTCTATTTCTGGTGTTGAGAACTTTATCCCATAAATATAGCACACCTTGAAACTTTATTACATCACACACACACACACACACACACACACACACACACACACACACACACACACACACATACACATATATATATATATATATGAAGAAATATAGTTTTAAGGTGTGCTACTTTTACGGGATAAAGTGCTCAATATCAGAAGCGGCGTGACTATTACGTCTAGCATGAAACAGCCTGTCGCTTCTGAGTGTTTTGATGTTTTTCCTAACAATTATATGTGCACCTCCCAAAATCTGAAAGACCAGAACCTGGCAGCCCATCTATTCTCTGTCCGAGCCAAGGTGGTTCAATGAGGGAAGAGGATTGGCTTATGAAATTCAATACGACCTAAAAGGAAACTAGTAACTTTCCATTTCCACCCGAAGTTTCACCTATCACGATGGATGAGCCTTCTCTCAAGTAGGCTGCTTGTTTTCAACGTCTATTCTGTCTCAAGCTCTCTTCGGGGTTCAAGTGGAGGACATATTGATTCATTGTACAGCTCCTGTAAATATCAGACTTCACCTGTTATACTTTGTTTTACAAGACCCAGATCGGTTAAAATGGAATATTGCTACCTTTTCGAGGCTGGATCTGCCCAGTCCTCCCTTGCTGGTCTTGATAGAGTTCTAATGCTTCTAACGAAGTCTTGTCGGTAATTAATTATTTTCTACCCTACAACCGACGAAAAGTTGCGAACCACTCCATACTCTATCGCTATTTCCATGGCCTGGAAAAAAGTGGGAACAATATAGAGGTTTGAAATGTTTGACGTGATACATTACTTACTCTCACCACCTTTGAGCTTTACAACTGGGGCCCGCCATACTACGTACACAAGAGTGAATCATCCCTATTTCCCCCTTATTCTAACAGTATGAAGTCAGTTCCATTCGGAAAGCTTCTTCCTATGAACCGGTATTTTGCTGTAGAGACTCCTGGAATGATGATATCCCAATCACTACAAACCTGACCTTATTAAGTCTAGCGTTAACTCTTATATTTCCTGCATAAACCCATGATCTGCATGTCTTGCCTTTACCTATTCTCATACAAAAGAACAAATACGTCTCTACTTTGGCTCTTGGCCTTATATTAGGTGAACAGACCTGGTGTAACTGCAAAATTGTCCAAATAGTGCAACTACAAAATTGCTCATTTGTTAGATCAAAATTTGAACCGTTGTATCTTAGAAAAGATTAAAAATAACTTATTGGAATAATCCGGTGTTTTTATAGCGCTATTAAATTCTACTTTGAGCAATAAGCTTGTATAATCACTCTCTAAACTTAACAGAAGAATCGTGATGAAATCGATAAACGAAAATGACATGTTCTTCATTAATTAATCATAGCTAAGGATCGGAAGCTCATGAAGAATTGAAATAAATTTCATATATATATATATATATATATATATATATATATATATATATATATATATATATATATATATATCAGGATCATTTAATTTAACTTTCTGTCCTGGAGTAATAAGATGTCTCAAATGTTTCACGTACGATTTTATTAACAAATCTTTTTTCACTGCTATTTTGACCGGCATAGCTGAAAGTCTTCTCTCACGTGCCAAATGTTTTATGGATCCAGTTTTCCTCTCTACTGTTCCCACTTTTTTTAAACTTATTCACCGTTCTCTTGATGGTTCTTGGATGGACTTTGCAGATTGAACTCAGAATATGAATGTTGGTACCATTACTGAAGGCCTAAATGATCTTTTTCCTCTCAACATTACTCCTTTGGGAAAACAGTGGAGCTGACGCAAAACGATTATAACCCGTTCTCTTTCTAGCTGAATAACTCAAAGGACATTTCAGCGATATTCATTTTGATTTTCACTATATATAAAAAGGAAATACGCATAGGGTTAGATAGATAGATAGATAGATATAGATAGATAGATAGATAGAGAGAGAGAGAGAGAGAGATTAAAAAAAATATGTGATTTGGTAGGATGTTCTTATCAGTAATTTATTCAGTTGCATAAAATAATGCAATTGACAGATAGATTTTTGCATTATAAATTGTATCAATATTTTTTTCACCGGCAAAGTTAGTTTCAATCAAAACTATTTCCTTACATTTTCTGATCTTTAGATGAAGCTGTATACATTGGTCAATTATGACGTGTAATATTTAGAATTTCCTTAGTAACCGCAGTGTTAGGCTATAAAGAAGCAAACTGTAATCATTTTGAGATGCTCTACCTGTCATCACCAGGTAGGAGCAGGTAGATAAAGACCGTTGATAAGAGGAAGGTTGAAAACTGATATTGCAATCATAAATTGTAATAGAAAATTTCACTGTGACTGAATAACATATATAAACTCAGGCAGACAGGCCCACTTCTTGCTAAATATTTAAAACTGAGACGTTTTCACATAAACTTTGACATATTAATCCTTTTCAGGAAACAGTCCACATAAAACATTGTAAAAGAAAATAATATCTATCTATCTATCTATCTATCTATCTATCTATCTATCTATCTATCTATCTATCTATCTGTGTGTGTGTGTATGCGCGTGTGTGCATGTATAAAAACATACAATAAATGTTTTCATCCTGCAATTGACAATATCTATCTATCTATCTATCTATATATATATATATATATATATATATATATATATATATATGTGTGTGTGTTTTATTATTAATTTTTACAATTTCAATCGCTTTTTAACTCTCTCTCTCTCTCTCTCTCTCTCTCTCTCTATATATATATATATATATATATATATATATATATATATATATATATCTCAGTCTATTTATCTATTTATATATATATATATATATATATATATATATGAATAAAGACAAAAGAAAAACATTTTTCATAATGTTCATTACAGATATATAATATAAATCTGATTTTTTTTTACATATATATATATAATCAATTTTTATATATATTATTTATTATTTATACGTCGTGCTTATTAAAAAGCGCTCAATATCAGTGATAGAGATAACATATTTAGTCGGATTGAGGTGCGTATGCAACCTATTGTTTCACGCCCTTTTCGATAGTCAGACAAATTGATTAATTTTGAAATTTTGGATTTATTTATGATTGCGTATATCGGTGTTTTTATGGTAGTGAGAGGAAAAATAGTAATGAGAACACCACTAATACCCACGTAGGCATACACGAACGTTCTCGCATTTGTGCTCACACAAACATCAACATATATGGACAGTGTTGACTGGGCGTATATGTGCGTTCATTCGTCGTTGCGTGCATACGTATGTAATTGGTCGCTGTATTCAATGGTGTAATTGTGTAGCAGTCTTTTATCAAGTGGCGGTGTCAACTTATAGATCGTTCGTTTATTCTGTTCGTGGAATAATGTTTTTTTCGCACACACATATACATGTGCACACGCGTTCACACACCTTCTATCAGTTTGTTTTTTTTCCTATCTTAAGATGGGGTCTGTGTAAGACTATGGTAGGTAAATATTTCTATATTTCTGAGATGAGGTATTATTTACACTATTTACATTATTCGGACTATTGTCCTCATCTTTGTCGCCATTTTTATTACAACATTTCGGCCGCGGTACGCTCCGGCCTTCTTTAGTTGGTTGGAATGTCGAACTGAACCCTTTATTTCGCTCACATGGCACAGTGGTTACAGGCGTTAGTTAGATTCAGTGACAGGAGACAAAGAGTGGGTTATGGGGTCCACCCCTTTTTTATATAAGTGGACTCTACCAGGGTTACTTGGACTGCTGCCGTTAAATACCCACAGTCAGTCAGAATATACGAAGAGAGTGAACGGAGATTGAGATAGTAAGAAGACTGAGAGTGTGACTGAGTTGGAGGTAGAGTAATAGTGTGAGGTAACCACTTGTAGAAGTCAGTTACAAGCACATAGACTCTTAGGAAGTCCTACTTCGAGACTGTATATATCTATATGTTATTGCTACTAACGGCGTTCCTGGATTTACTAACAGTATTACCCTTTGTATTATTGTGTAAATACATTTAATTTCTTGCGTTTGTCATTCATTGGAGACCGAATTTAATCTCGGAATCCACAACAGAGTGTGAGTTCAATACCTAGTTAAAGCAGTGGAGAACTTGGAGAGGGGAATTAACAAGAGGTAACTGATAACTGACAACCATTAAACATGGCACATTTAACTAGAACAGTCTACCCAGTGAGCGAAATAAAGGGTTCAGTTCGACATTTCAACCGTCTGAAAAAGGCCGGAGATACAACGGCCGAAACGTTGTAATAAATTTGCCGACAAAGATGTGGACAAAGTCCGAATAATGTAAATAGTGTAGGCAATTTTTAAAATTATTTTTTACGAATGTAAACGAAGAAGAGAAGGCGCTGAAAATTTAAACTTCTATGTTAATTAAAAAAATGTGTTTGTGTATACAGTGACATTCATTTACGCTTTTTGTTTATAATTGCTTTTGATATTAAGTACCCCACATTTTCATAATAGAAAATCTGCCAAGAAAGGGTACATGCAATGATCAGGGCACAAAATTACTATGGATGATCTCGCAATTAAAGGATTTTCATTAGTATGTGGGTTTAATGAATTATTATTAATAGTAATAATAATAGTATATTTCGTTCTCTCTTAATTAAAGTAGAATTTTGTAAATCAAAATTATAGTCCGACTTATTACCATGTGAACTAATGCACTGATGTATCTTTTGTATTCATATAATCTTTTATTTAAATACGTTGATGATTCCTTCGTGTATTGCAACGCATGAGTTGCAAACAGCTCAGGTCTTAGAAGCAACATCCAGACTAACCGAACATATCATTTGATTATAGTAGTGAAGGCCTGTGTGAAACCATCCAAACACTTTTTGTAAGAGACGAATAGAGGGAACACAGTAAGTCACAAGATTCTCAAACGTCATTCCATAAGTTTTGAATTCAGTTTTATTCTTTTTCTACACCGTACGACACCAAAGGCTACAGGAATCAATGTGTTCTGCTAG
The DNA here is from genome assembly GCA_903632075.3 of Acanthosepion pharaonis. NCBI lineage: Eukaryota > Metazoa > Mollusca > Cephalopoda > Sepiida > Sepiidae > Acanthosepion > Acanthosepion pharaonis. The sequence continues at coordinate 3,604,253 of CAHIKZ030003632.1, read as the reverse complement.
TTACCCATTACTTAAAAAGGTGGGTTCATACCTTTCCCAAGAGTAATACCACGTAATGAAATCAACTGGAATTTGAGCTAAGTTCTTCGATTCCTCAATTCGAATCACTATATATTTAACCAACATGGTTTCAAACCGTCCATAACCCAAGCTTTGGAAGAGTCTTAAATATAATTTAAAGGATAATTCGAATGCATTGCATATGGATGTGCAGCATTTGGGAGAGCTGATTTTAAATTGTCTAAAGGGCTGCAATGATGTTTAATGTCTCAAGCATACTCAGGGCAATCGTAATGTCCGAAGAGGCGCTCACTCTGATTTGAAAAATACTATGCCGCCTTAGCAATGATGTGTGTGATCGCATGCTTTTTTCGAGGGCATCTCATACACCTGAATTGTCGAGATAACAACCAGAAACAAGCAAAATATGCCAATTTGGCTGAACCTATTGCCAACAATACAACAAGTTTCGCAAATCATCATCTAGATTGATACGGCAAATGATAGCACACAGAAGTGTTGTAGAACAGTCAACCCAATCAAGGATACAGAATGCATGGTACATATAAAAAGAAATGCTAGTTTCAAGAGTAAACCCAGGGGCCATTGACACAGAAAAGAGACGAAATTCATTACAACAGATGGAAAGATTTAAGCTGGGCTCTCATCTGAGTAAGATGTAGCAATCACCTTCTCCCCTCTTTCTCTCTACCTCACACACACACACACACACATATATATATATATATATATATATATATATATATATATATATATATATATATATATATATATATATATATATATATATATATGTGTGTGTGTGCATGTATAAACACGGCAGTTCAAGTTTGAAGCAAGCCACAGAATTAGCATGGGATAAACTTGGTAGAAGACAGAAAAAAAAATGAAAAAAAGTCTTTTAGAGTGATTGAAAAAGAATGGCATCAATTATCACACTTATAATTACAAAACCTTTGAAACGAATGCCCTAAATTTGTACTGCAGTAATCAAGACTAAAGGGGGATATTTTGACGGGATCAAAATTTAATCATAAAATGCTTTTTTATTCTTTTAGTCATAATAAGAATTATAATAAAAATCATGTCTCACATTTTTAACCATTTATAATAATTTTCTATTATTTAAAGTATAAACGACTACTTTATGGGCCAATTAATAAAATTATCAGGGGTTTCCTCAAAATTATTGTAGTGTATATATATATATATATATAGATATATATATGAAAGAGAGAGGAGATAGTGACATATATATATATATATATATATATATATATATATATATATATATATATATATATATATATATATATATATATACATTGAAGTCAACACTCAGAGGCGACAGGCTGTTTTCACACTAAACGCAGTCGTCAGGTCCGCCTGACAATTGCATTTAGCAACAAACAGCCTATTACATCTAAGTGTCAACTTTAATGTTCACTTTTAATTTTATATTTACACTCGATTTATTTCTGATATTGAGCACTTTTCCCATAAATATAGCACACCTTAAAACTATATTTCTTCATATATATATATATATATATATATATATATATATATATATATATATATATATTTCGATTTAGGCATCTCACTTTCCCTAAGGAATATATCTTATGCTTCTATATATAACTATGTGTATAAACTATATATTTGAAGCTATATAGACTCATTCAAGAATGTAAATGCATCTGCATTTATTTGTTGTGTCAGTAAATGTTCTTTTGTATTGTCGATCTAAACATAAAGTATTCATTGTTTCGCTTTCTAGTTTGGCAATGGTATTCATTCGTTCAATTTCACTCATTTCTGCCAGTATGAGACTTTTATTTCCTTCCCTGGCTATTATCCTTGCGCTTCCAAAACACAATGCACAATTTTATTGTTGCTGATGTTTTGGGCGCCAAATTTATTAAAGTCATACGCGCTTCCTATCTTCCTACTTTCTGGAGTTATCGAATGGCGGGAAAAGGAATTTATTGGACAGGTTGGAGTTAATATATTTCCAAGGCATCCAATTCTAAAATTCTTAAAAATCGTGCATTACTGCGTCTTCTTTTTTTCAGAAAAGAGTTTCGTATTGAAATAATTATTTGCAGAACACCGTTCCCAAACTGTAGGTGATATCGATTACTTACCATTGCATGTGATTGCGTTATGAGCAGTTATGAATGTACAAGATTCATGGAAGATTGAAGTTTATAAGCAGTAAATTCAACCTGGCCAGCCGAACGATCCTTTGTGTCCGAGCGGTCAAGGCACGTCAGCGTAAATGACGGTTCCGTATAGGATGCAGGTTCGAATCCAGTCAAAGGACGGATATTTTCTATGAAAATTTCTTGGACATTCAGGCCGGTAAATGTTATTTATTACTGTTTATTATAAACAGAGCATTTACTTAAATACTTGTATCTATAAAAAGAACGTTAAGCATAAAAATGTCTTTAATAAATATATATATATATGGTCTATCCATTTTAGTTGTTGCTGCTGTTGATAACTTTCAGGGGATGCGGTTTCAATTATTTAGTACAGTTCTTGAGTTGTGATTCTGTAGCGCCAATCCCTGGTGTTAACAGAGCCATTTCTAACCACTGATCTGAAAAAGCGATTATTTACAGATGTCAGTTTACATATTTCTGAACAGATTTGGCTCCATGAATGACATGATGACATGTATGAAGGTCTTCATCTGATGAAACTATTTAAGAACATGACTCCAAATTTAACGCTAGTGCTTTGGGTTTTTTTTAGCAGTTTTCAGTGTGGTGTGAAGTTACTTTCCGCTCAGCCTATGCTTAATTTTATTTTCTCATATTAAATTTGTCACGATGCATATATATATATATATATATATATATATATATATATATATATATATATATTATATATATATATTCTGTATTTAGGCAGCAAATTCTCTTTTAGGCATGTCTGACTAAATAAATTAGAGATATTATATGAGGCACAGTCGAGTAGTTGATAGAGGAATCGGAGAGCTGAGGTATGAATCCTCTTCTTTTGTCCAGCTATGGTTAAATAGCTGGACAGACCAGGTTCTTTGTCGATGGATGGCAAACTCGTCTACCGCAGAAAGAAATGGCAGTCTATTGTGGGGAAAAAATATCTGCCTCGTCAGTCATGATATCAAAAGATACATTATCACATAACTGATTGATGTCTGCTTATTTGGAATAAAATCCGTTTATACTCACAGATAACCTTCCTTGTATTGCAATTAAATAATGCGAGAGATGTGCTATTACTATGAAAATCGTTTTTTATTTTCCATTTATCAAGCAGTTTCGATCTTCTACCGAGATCATCTTCAGGGGTGTAGGTGGTAATACAAAACTGTGTTGTTCACGGGTGCAAGTAGTACTACAAATTGTTTTTTTTTATATCCATTATTGTAATTTTTCTTTTTGCTTTCAAATGCAACAGTTGACAGTCATGCTTAGTGTTTATTGGAATGTGAAAAAATTATCCACTATGGAATTTATTTCTTCTGTGTTGTAATGTCATGGTCAAGTGCGCATTAACGCGTGAAAAATTGTTCTTTTTATAGACATTTCAGAACATTACTACAGTATTCAAACTACAGATTCTCAAAGCAATATACATTAAAAAATTAAAGCCATCACTTAATGGAATCAACTACAAATACATTACTACAGTATACGATAACACAACTATCCGACACCAAGAAAACAACAGTTTCAAAATACAGATCCTTGAAGCAATACATATTAAAAAATTAGCCGTCACTTAATAGAATAAACTACGATTGGTGTAGTAATACATACATATATATATATATATCGATCCGCAGTACATAAAAAAATTCCTATAAAAAATTACTACTATGATATTACACTATATTATTGAACTATATACTTAGTTCATGACATAAAAACTGAATACACTTGTAAAAATAGAATATGTGGATTTAACACATCACAAGAAATATTTAAATAAAATTCTCACTTAAAAAATTTTGAAAAACTTAGCGTTGCGTCTTTGCACGTTCTGAGATCCTACACAACCGTCAATAATAGCAGATATTCAAAAAACATCTTTCGGTCGACATACAGGTATATCGTCTCAAGTTTTTGATTTTATAAGGAAAAAAACACATGCCTGATGATGGATGGAAGACTGTCCGTAAGTACTAGCATTTTAACATCAAATAAACTGAAAAACTACAGACAACAAATTTTTCTTCAACGATCAAAACTCGCACTATGGATGAATAGGATTTTAATGCATATATTATGTTTTTTCTAGCGATGGATGTCGCCAATAATCGCACTGATACTTCTGTTTAATTCTATGTGTGATTATTCTTTGTATATATATATATATATATATATATATATATATATATATATATATATATATATATATATATATATATATATATATATATATATATATATATATATATATATATATATATATATATATATATATATATGTGTGTGTGTGTGTATGTGTATGTGTGTGTGTGTGTTATGATTGCGTAGCTGAGATCCGTAGCACAGCAAATTATGGATCACTGAAGACCGAGATTGGATCGTACGCCTGATCACAAAGAACACATTTTACAGGCTGTCGCTGATGATCCACGTCAAGTACATGTCAAGTAGCCCTAGCATGTCGTACTTCTCATAGCACCGAATGGAGATACTTCAAGAGCAGCTCTTATATCCGTATCATATGCAACGTGTGCAGAGTATTTCACTCTCTGATTACTCACCATTGGAGAACTTTAGCCGATGGTTTGTTGCACAAATTGTCGATCCATTGTCTGTCTCTTTGAAGAAATAGAATAACAAATTTTCACAAACAACATTTGTAGTTTGAATGGGATGCCATGTTACAATACAGGTTAGACACGAGCAACAGTTTACGATTTGGGACATATGCTTATATGGAAATTTTATCTTGTTTTGCTGTCAGAATCCCCTCACTCCTACCAAAGGCTACAACCATATTTTTGATACACCCAGCTCTTGCAGAGGAAGAGGTTATTTTATAAACCGTGGCTTCTGCTGCTAATACAATGCTCTTCTACACGAATTGAGCTCTCCTAGCTACCGAGGTCTTTCGCATAGTAAAAACGTTAAAATTTACTTTTCTCTCTGCCGTGCGATAATAACTTGGGTGTAAAATCTCTGACTGATGCCAAATCGGTCGAGTTTTGATCCCAACTTGAAGCAATCAGGTGCCTAGCCACACTGAAGACCTGTGATAAAAGCGAAGCAGTCTGTCAGTGAATGACTATACACACACAGACACACGCACACATACATACATACATATATATATATATATATATATATATATATATATATATATATATATATATATATATATATATATAGGCCGTTATCTTTGTCTAACCATATAGAGAAAGAGGACGAAAATCGACAGATTGATATAGATTTAATAGACAATTGCTGCTCAAATAAATAGATATAAACATAGTATATATTTGGTGAGTAAATGCTGGTATTCGATCGTACAGATTCCTCGCATAGTCATCATTGATATTCATTTTGGTCGCCTCTGCTGTGAAATTACCTCGAGTCATGTCTGAAGACGGTTTGGATTTCTCGAAACACCTGTGCACTTGTCAATTATGTCATCGAATTCGCACGGAAACACTCCCCACGCCTCATACAGCGTCACTCCCCAAGGCTCCCTCTTATCAGTGTGGCAATGTCATTATTATAAGGTCATACAAATAAACTGGGCGGCGTCAGTTTTCTTGGTTGTCGATCGTCGTGTTCGGAGAGAACAGGAATTTGTGTACGTAAATTGAACAACTGGTTTGTTGCCTGAAGAAACCCAATATTGAAACAGTGAGGCCGCCATAGATGTTTAGTAATTATAGAAATATTATAAGCACGCTCGTAATAACAATATGAATAATAATGATAGATAAGAATTATAATATTGCAACAGAAAAAAAAGGTAAACAAAAAAGAAGATATTAAAATGAAAGAAGGTCGAAAGGTCATTATTTAAATCTATGAATGCCACTGGTACCATTCCACCTAATAAAGAAATGTCTTACAACGTTTCAGATGCGATTTATTTTCACTATTTATCTGTCATCATCTTTGTCGCCATATTTATTACAGCGTGGTTGGAATGTCGAACTGACTCTTTATTTCGCTCAAGGGGGTAGACTGTTCTAGTTCCACGTGCCATGTTTAATGGATGTCAGTTATCAGTTATCTCCTGTTAATTCCCCTCTCCAAGTTCTCCACTGCCTTAACCGGGTATTGAACTCACACTCTTTGGGTCCTGTTACTGGATCTAACTAACGCCTTTATCCACTGTGCCATGTGTCCTTGATAACTGATAACTGACATCCATTAAACATGGCACGTGAACTTAGAACAGTCTATCCCAGCGAACAAAATATAGGGTTCAGTTCGACATTTCTAACCACCTAAAGAAGGCCAGAGCGTACAACGGCCGAAACGTTGTAATCAATATGGCGACAAATATGAGGACAATACTCCGAATAATGTAAATAGTGTACATAATACCTCATCTCAGAAATATAGACTGATACCTAGCGATTTATTTTGGTTAGGGCTATATGATATTGAGACGGCGTTACAATTATACTGAGCCTAAATTGACCACTTACCATCATCATTGTCACAGAGTTATGGCAACGTTGTCATAAAATTACCGTAAGATTGTCACATTTTCCTCGTGTAACAATATGTGCAGAGATGATAAAATTCTTTTCATATATTTTTTCTCAAATTTAAATCACTAACTTAGATAATGAATACAAGCTCTAATCTGTCTGTATTTCCGAGGGGAGGTATTGTAATTATATTATTTACATTGTTCAGACTGTTGTCCTCATCTTTAGTGTCATGTTCACGACGTTTTGGCCATTGTACGATTCAGCCTTCTTCAGGTGATTGGAATTTCGAACTGAACCCGTTATTTCGTACAAAAAGGACACCTAGACTAGTGGATAAAAGCGTTGGCTGGATGCAGTGAGCAGACCCAAATTCTTGTGAGTTCAATACCTAGCTACGACAGTGCTGAACAAAAAACTTCGTGACTTGAGTTAATGGGAGATAACTGAAACATCTGGAAAAGTCATGGCACGTGGAACTAGTACAAACTCTCTATCTCTGTCTCTTTATATATATATATATATATATATATATATATATAAATAAATATATATATATATTAGTATTTTGTATTTATATTTAAAAATATATATATATATATACATATATATACACACACACACACACATATATATAATATATATGTACAACAACACACAACACATACACATATATATATATATATATATATATATATAGTTACTTTTTGAAAACCTTGGATATTTCAATACAAAAGAAGAAACCAGTAAAATCTAATGAAAAACAAGAAAGAACCAGGAACACACAAATATATATATAACAATCGTCCATATTCAAGCTCAGAGTCCAAAGAAAAACCCTAAGATCTTACATCTTATATATATATATATATATATATATATATATATATTATAAATTAATTGATTTAAAATATGGATATTTTTCGGCTTGTAGTTCCAGAAATGTTTCAAAAATAGAAATGAAAAACTATTTTGTAAAATAAAATATCTATAAGAACACCGGATTTTTATCGTCCAGAGTTCTTTCTTTTTCCATTTATAAACATATATATATATATATATATATATATATATATATATATATATATATATATATATATATATATATATATATATATATATATATATATATATATATATATATATATATATATGTGTGTATGTGTGCGAAAATATTATTATTCTGCGTCATCGATCTTTCGCAGTATAAAACAGACTATTGTTATGATTATCAGGTTGATGTCCGTAGAGACTCGTTCTTTCTGATTTGACTTTATCATAAAACTGCTGGAGCATTCAATCAGTTCTTCAGCGACAAGCGTGCGTTTTGGTCACGAATTATTAAAAACTTACCGTGATGTACTTTTTTCAAACGGAAAAGTAAACAAAACTTCATAAATTACCAACACATCAGATTCAGATAATTTTTTGTTCGGAACAAACATTGATATAATCGAACTGATGTTGGAAAATACATTATATGTTTGGAATTTAGTCTAGCAAATTTATTTTTTTCTTTTCTTTCATGTTTTTATTACTGTTTATATTAAATTCCCGACATTTTGATAGAAGATCTGCTAAGAAAGGTGAAATGTAAAACCTAAAAGTAACTTTACTCTGGATGATCTAGCAATTAAATACTTTCTACACATTTTGGTGTTAGGAAATTTTACTTCAAATTAAAGTAGCAATTTTTTAAATCAAAATTATAGTCAGACTCATTACATTGAGAAACTCTTTCACTGAATGTGTTATTTTGTAAAAGATCCCTTCCATGTTCATATAATCTTTTATTGAATTACAGATGACAGAGCAAATTAATGACGTATTTTGGTATTTTAGTATTAATTGTAATCAATTTTATATTAACCCTAGAGCACTAACCATAAGTATATAGTACCCAGCGCAAATTTTCCTATTTTTAATTACAATTTTCAGTACCTGATTTTCTTACCTAAAAATATGTTCTTCAGTTCCTATTAATGTTAACTCAAAGTACAATGTTTGATGTGCCTGTATGTAAAATATTTCAAATAAAGATTTATATTTAATATTTTTTTTTTGATATTTTCAAAATCGGGTATGATATACCCATGGTTAGTAGTGGTGTAACTTTAATTTATGGTTAGTTAGGGTTAAGCTTATATAAAATCTATTCAGATGTGATAGATTTGCGATTTTCCCACTCGACAAAATCCAAAGACGGATATGCAATGTTATGAATGTTGATCTGACATCTCGTCTACAATTACTTTCTCACAGTCTGTCTTTTCTGCAAGTATTTTCATTTCCGATGAGCTACTTCCGCTGGTTCCCAAACTGCCTGTATTTAAGCGTGCTACTAGGTTGGCGTTTCGGTCCCACCCATTCACTGTCGAAACGGTTAAATGTAGCTTTCTTTTCTATTGCTACAGCTTCTTATCTCGTACTTCCTATCTTTGGAACTCCCTTCGTTTTGCTTGCTTCTCTAATAGGTATAATCTTCAAATATTCAAATGTAATATCAATCGATATCTTCAGATGCCTTGATCTAGTTCCCCGTCCTTCTCTTTATCCTTTCCTCAAACACGACCCTTTACTCTTGCTCTCAATCCTCTGTAACCCCTTGCGTGCTAGTGGCACTCCCGCCTTGCTTGAAGTGAAATACTTAAAAAAAAAAATTAATTTTAATAACATTCTTCTGGTATTTAAGAATTCTTATATATCGTTATCTTTCACATTGCGAAAGAACATAGCACATAAAATAAAACTAATTAGCATAATGAAGTGATTTTCCAAGCGTAGTTTAGATGTGGCTCAAGGCCGAAAGAATGGGGTACTCAGTGAGGATCGAATTCACTACTCAGTCGTAATTGTTCTAGCGAGACAAGCTTGCTAATCATTACACCGACTTGAGGTGCCTAAAATATAGTGATTTTCCAAGCATAGCTTAGATATGGCAAAAGGCCGAAAGAAGGGACCACCTAGTGAGAATCAAACTCACTAGTCAGTCGTAACGCGACAAGCTTGATAACCATTACACCGCCTAATATCCGATGAAATGCGAATGAAGACAACTTTGTTTAAGATATATTGTCTTTCAGGAATATGAACTATCAATGTGTGTGCAATCTACTTAAAAGCACAAAGAATAAATTAAATAAACTTTTCGACTTAACCAAACGTTCATAATATTCATTCTTCATTTGAGTTATTTTTCCTTATTTTATTTACCATGTCCTTTCGATCCGTGGTCTATCATGGCTCTTTACAGCATCCTATCCTTTGTTGGACTCTCGTCCTGGGTAAGAAGTTAAACTACATCCGCGTCCTGGGTAAGACGATAAACTACATCCGCGTCCTGTGTAAGACGATAAACTACATCCATCAGCAAGGCCTCTTAGCAGAAGGTTTTGAGGAGCGTGGAACCACCACTTAATTGCTGGTGTTCCCAGGTTCACCTTGACCTAGGGTGGTAGCAGGTCCCAGCTATGGGCAAATAGTTAACTATTACCAGAAATACTCTTTTGAAAAAAAATTATTACCAGCAATACAATTTTGAAAGAGAACTATTACCAAAAATAGATTATTGACAAAACAAAATATTACCAGTAATAAAAAATGTTGTCGGCATTAAATAACCCATTGTGGTTGATATGCCCTAAAATAAAATAAACCAAACCAATCTAAACCAAAGAATACATATTCTATTCATACGAATCTATCTTAAAAATGCTGTCGGCATTAAATAACCCATTGAGGTTGATATGCTGTAAAACGAAATAAACCAATCCAAACCATTTTTGGTCTCCTTAAGACTTGTCTTTTTACCATCCATCCTATTCTCTGTTCTGCCATACATTAAACAGAATCTTGTTAGGTAGGTTACCCCTTTGTTTCACTCTGTGACTTTTGCCTTCATTATCCCCTTTGGTTGTCAAATTCTCCAAGCCCTCTTTCCTCATCATGCGTACTAGTAATTTTAACAATTTTTATTGATTATAAATAGCGCAAAAATGTTTCTAAATTGTGATTGGGCAAATCTAAATTTTGAAAAAAAAATATTACCTTCATTTTCATTTTATAATTCTTTTTCTCATATGGAACAAAAAATATTTATCATCCTTCTGGACTAGTGTAAATATAACACAAGGTCGAGAGTAATGATTCCCCAGTCTCTGTAAAAGCGATTTTTCAGTTAGTGAAATGGAGCGGTATTGAGCTGATATGATAGTTCCAGGGACTACGGACAATGTTTCCCACTGCGTGATCGAAGACAGTATAATCTAGAACGACGAAGGATGAAACATCTTAAAAAATTTCAAAATCAATAAAGTTACTATGGAATATCTATAAAAATAACAGACGTCGTCATCTAAAAGTGCTGTAGGTGGGCGAGTATTTCAAAATCAGAGAGGTCCCCTTCGCCGGGCCGTGTCCTTCTCTTGCGTTTGTTCGAGCCATTGTATTAAGCCCGAGGAGTCCATTTCTTTCTGTTGCGGCTCGATCTAGGGAGCTGCAGTTTATTTCTTCGATACGAAATATCAGGTGGATTTTTTTTAATGTTACGTTCCTCTAGACTTTGCCTAAAGAGGCAGGACCTACAAGACAGCAGGTGGTTTGAATTTAGAGCTTTCCTTCTTCTTGACTGGGTTCGAATCACGACTATAGAGCCCAATCTGCCCCTGCTATTTATCTATAGCTGGGTGGAAAAAATGGGTATTTGCACGTAAGCGAATGCAATAAACTCGACTGGATTTCGAACTTGGCTTTCTGATTCCTCAATCTAAGCCACTATCAATTACTTGAACGTGTCACCTATACCATATAAAAAATATTTATAGCAAAAAGATAACATTTACAAATTTAAATCTGAAATTTTAAAGTTTCCTTTTCAATTTATACCCAAGTAAAAAAACAATCTTTTGTGAAATAGTCTCAGGAAACCCTTGATATCGATTTTTCTAGTTAAACAATGAAGACAGTTCTTTCGAAAATGGCTCCTGGTACTACGCTCTTGTACAAATTAGTTGAAACAACCGATTTAGTGTCATTTATTTCACCATATGGTCAGTTTTAGATCCACTGAAGTGACAGCGTGTCATCGATTTCGATTATTTTCTCAGATTTGCGGTGGTGTGCAGTAATATGAATCTATTTTCGGGGTGTATGATGAAATTTGTTTTGCCTTGAAAAATATTGCGTCATCTGTGATTGCATCAGATTTTTATCATGTTCAGACACTATTGTCTCGACTGTCGATTATTCGTCCTACGGCCATTGCCTGCGATGGACGTTAATCCGAGGAAGTGTACGAAAACTGTAACGCTGCATTAACACACTGGCTATCCTTGCCAGTGAGCAAATCAAATCAAAAGACTGGACCAGAAATCCTCCTGATTTAAATTCAGTCGAGAATCTGTGGTCAATCTACAAGGAACGACTTCGTGGAATAGACATAATAAGTGCTAACATGTGCAATGGGTTATCTTTCATTGGAAAAATACGAAAAAGGATAAATAATAAAGGAATTGTTAATTTGCACAAGGGTGTATGTAAACCAACTTTACCGGCCGCACGGCTGTGTAAGGGAAGAAAGAAAATAATTAAATAAATAAATAAAGAAAGAAAGAAAGAAAGAACTAGATGTGTAAAAAGATATTATTCTAAAAAATAATTTGATTAATGTGAGGCAAACAGGATATGCTGGGGTCCAACTTTATACTTGATTGACTCTTTAATGGCAGACAATTTACTTAGGGTCCTGAATGAGTAGATAGATTTGTTTGATACGACAGAGAAAATAAAAAGCTGTTTATTTGGACAGCTAGTCTGGCGTAAGAATACAGTAAAGTGTAGTACATATTAGGTGATCGGTGGCTAAGTCGCTGGGTGAGATGACCCCATTAAAAAGGTTCGAGATGGCAACAGAATCGAGAGACGGAGCAAGGCAGAGCATATTCAATCGGAACCTAGACTTCACAACGACTTTGTCCCGGCATTTTATTAAACAAGGAATCTTACAAAGAAATAAAGTAGTGATATTTTGTTTTATATAAAACGTGTTTGTCTTTATGTTGTACACACAATTTCCATAATATGAGTGTTTCTTGTTTGACGACCGTTCGTTTACAATTACTTCTGGTTTCCTAAGAAATTCCATGCTGGAAAAACAAGGGAGGTGTGATCTGAACGATCATCGATTATCACATAGCAAGATAGACAAAGAAGGATAAAAAGTGAGAGATTGATAGATAGATAGATAGATAGAAATAGAAAGATAGATAGAGAGAAATAGAGAGAAATAGAAAGATAGAGAGAGAGAAAGATAGAGATAAATAGAAAGATAGAGAGAGAAAGAAAAATGGAGAAAACAATATTATGCCAGCTTTTATTATCAGCTCCCCCCCAAATAAACAGGGCATTGCACTATAGGGTGGGCTATGATAAGATTTTAGCCCCTCTTGTTTACATCAATTTTGGCTTATTTAATAACGTCTCTTTTTTTCAGGTAATACCGTGTTAGTATCAAGCTATTCTCGTCTATGAATAATAGTTGACATATATTTTGCAATGAAATCAGGTCAATCATCAAACGGTTAATAATATTGTCAAGAAATTTAATGAAGAAGTCCATTGTCGTGTGAAGCACTGTTCAGGAAACCAAGCATCGTGTCTGAGCGAACAAAAAGGGAAGTCATCAGAAACCGTCATCAGAGCGTCAAAAATGACGCCGACAGCATGGAAATGTCGCCGACAGCATGGAAATGTCGCCATATGCGAAGAGAAAGACTCTGAAAGATCTAAGTTATCAAAGAAGAGTTGCAAGAAAGAAGCCTTTGATTTCAAAGGTTAACAGAAACCTTCGTATGGACTGAGCGAGAGAATTCGGGAGCAAAGATTATGAATTTTAGAAGTCGGTAATTTAGTTAGATGAAAGTAAATTCTGCCAATATTCGAATTCAAGATTGGTTTATGATTGGAGAAATCAGAATGAAACTTGGAACTCTGCAGTCGACTGTGAAACATGGAGGAATTGGAGTAATGGGGTGGGGCGCTGTCTAGTTTGGAGGGAAATCTGAGCTGATTCTTGTTGACGAGCGGTTGAATGGTCCAAAATAGTGTCAAATATTAGAGAAAGGACTACTTCCACTATTTGAAACCAAACAGATTGACAAGAATGTCTACCTTTTTTCAAGAAGTTGGAGCGCCATGTCATATGAATAAAGTAACAAAGGCCTGGAAGGAATCGTAAGGAATCAAATCACTGTCATGGGTAGCCCAAAATCCTGACATGAATCCAATAGAGCACGTTTGGGAGCACCTTGACCGAAGACTTCGAGAGCGTGCAACCAAAATCACGTCAGTGGCAACTCCTAAAGAAACATTGTTAAAGGAGCGGAAAAATATGGCTCTGACGATTGTTGATAACTTGATCAAATCGAATACAATCACTGACACTAGCAACTGGAGGACCTACTCCATACTAGTTCTAAATACTGTTTATTTATGTTGAATAGGGATTACGTAATATAAATTTTGAAATTGTATATAGTTTATTTATTGTGGCTAAAAACTTTTCTAAGGCCACTGTACGCGGGTATTTTCTGAAGAGGTTAAAATTCATGCATTTTCGTTGACCCTTTGCATTATACACATGTATATTTTTCTGGAGGGGTGAAAATTCATGCAGATTTCAGGGGTCAGGCTATATAGAAAATCGTCTGATACGCAAGTAAATACAGTAGACCTAGAGCATATCAACGTAGTGTAATGGTTAGCGAGCTTGTCTTGCTGGACCAATTACGACTGTATAGTGAGTTCGTTCCTCACTGGGTACCCGATACTTTCGGCTTTGTTCCGTTTCTAAGCTACACTTAGTAAGTTACTATAAGGTTGATCGAAGAATATGTAGACCCCCCAAAAAAAAAACAAACAAAAAAAACCAGCAAATTCCTTTCCCAATATCTGCTTACCCCTATGCCAGATACAAACTCTAGTCCGGAATTATGTTTTACTGTTAAAAGGATTCTGATTACAAGGAATAATGGAATCTGCTGACTCGGTAATTTACGCAGTGCATTACGAAATGCAAGTAAAACGTATTTGACGTTAATTTTATTGGACAAGTAAATCGCAAACAACTTTTTATATAATCGGTCTGACAAGTCGTAGTACAAATGCCCATATAACAAGATTAGACACCTCCATATATTGGTCGTAATAAGTTTCGCAACGCGCATGCGTACTGTGGAACCTAAGATTATATTCTCAATGGGTGACATTTTGAAGACCGCCATTGAAAAGCATTCTTTTATCTCGAGTGACAGTTTTAGGCTTAAGTAAAGTGTTGAAAAGCCTATTACTGTCTTTTGGACAGTCTTGTTGGACAAGAACAAGGAGCAGAAGTTAGAATTATTTACAGCGACATTCTCAACTTCTAAAGTATTTGGTATTCAAAGGACAGTTGTAAAACGCAGTCGTCACTCATAACAAGTCTAAAAGGAAGAGAATAAGTTTATTCGGTATTCTGGCGGAAGCTCCATCAAATTTTAAAGTATCTTGAGATAAACCATATTTGCGAACAGAACATATGTAGACTTATATATGTAGACATATATATGTAGTCTTTTATATTTGTTTTACGTATTACAATAAGAACATTATCAGCAACACTAATTATTATAGCAAGCACGACTACAGGATATATGTTGGAGCCGTACCCAGAGCAGTGATAGATAGATAGATATGAACAGAATTTGATAGATATATAGATAGATAGATAGATAGACAGACATGAACAGACAACGATAGATAAATAGATAGAGAGATAGATAGATAGATATGAACAGAATTTGATAGATATATAGATAGATAGACATGAACAAACTGTGATAGATAGATAGATAGATAGATAGATAGATAGATAGATAGATAGATAGATAGATATGAACAGACTGCGATTGTTAGATATGAACAGTCTGCGATAGTTGAACATATAGACAGTCAGATATATATATATATATATATATATATATATATATATATATATATATATATATATATATATATATATATATATATATATATATATAGAGAGAGAGAGAGAGAGATATCTTTAAGTGTGGGGAACACCATTGACTGAACATGTCAGAAACAAGTAAGTTTTAAGGATAATAAAAACTAGAAGGGAAATTATACTAGCAGATAGTTAACATTCATAGGGGAACCTAAAGACTGTTTAGAAAAAATAACACTCACAGGACATAATGAAAGCAAGAGAAAGAGAGGGAAACTGTCTAATGTTTTCTTTTTTTGTCTTTTTTTATAAATGTCTGCTAGAAAAAGGACAAAGAGCGATGGTTAAAGAGTCAAGTTCATAGAGAAACAAAAGAGAGGCAGTTGTTGGAAATCCATGATTGCCCACGTCTAAAAGAACACGGTCTATAAAAAGGCAACTGTCTTCGCGTATTCTTCGCTAAGCTTTTGCAAAAAACAATGATAATAATATCGTTCGTTTGCAGAGGAAGGTGACGTGCTGAATGGCCTCGTCTTGTAGAGTGAGTTTGAACGTCACTAGCTTTTAGGGAATACGGCCATGACCATGTGGTAAAAATTAACATTTTCCTTTTATTGCAGAATATGTTTCGTCTAAATAAAAGAAGTATTTCAATATGAAAATTAAAAATTAGAGACAAAAAAATCAACAATGTGCAAAAGTTTAAATAACCGGGAAGTATTTTAACAGAGGAACGCCGAAAACCAAAGTCACATTTGGCACAGCAAAAGATGCCTTCCAAAAGCTAATCCAAGTATTAAGAAGCAGGAAAAATGAGTTAGAAACGAGGGAAAGATTAAAGAATTCTTATATAATATTAGTTCTCTTATATGGCAGTGAATAGCAAAAGCTCTCCACACAAATGAAGAAGAAACTTGAGGCGATAGAAATATGTTTCCACAGAAGGATACTGAGAATACCATGGACTGAACATGTGAGAATCGGGAAACATTCAGCGAAAATAGAAAGAAACAGCTGCATTTTCTATGGGGCATAATGAGGAAACAGAAGTGGAAAATAGCAAGACAAAGTAAACTTTTACATGCACATGCATAGGATTGCAGCATATTTATGCAAACTGGCACACCATGCAGCGAAGCAAAGTAAATGCAAATATATGTTAAGAAAATTGATGTCACTGCGGTAAAGTGGCTGGGACAAATCTAACCTCAATCTCATAGAAGATGTTTGAGATTATACGAAGAATAAGGAGCTAGTGAAACATCGAGCGTCAGCCAAGACTCTTGGGGAAGCTGCAAAAAAAGTCTGGACCACTGGCACGTTAGAATATTGTCAGTGCCTCATAGCCAGCAAGACTCGTCGTACTGAAACGGTTATGAAGGCTAACATTTGCCTTAGAATGTACTATTTAATAATGAAATCAATATAAAATAAACTGCTGTTAACTGGGGCATGGAATGGCATGTTAATTTTAACGCTTCAAAAACAAAACTGTTTTCTATTAATCATCTGAGAGACGTGGGCTGGCACAATCAAGAATGACCTAGCAGTACTATCGGGTCCACAAGTAGTTGGTCTTCGACGATGGAATCGCGATTGGCTCGCCCTTTCGTTTGACCTGGCTCGGGATCGGCGAGCGTGAGCAGCGATGGTCCGTGATGCTGTACTTGCTCGCTAAGAAGCCGGTTCAACCCGACCAGGGTGAAAACCGATACAAGTCAAGTCAATCATTTGAGAGAGCCATTCTGCTTTCTTTCAGCATGGCTGATGCTAACCTCCAGGAATCGTTTCGCTTCCTCAGGCTAATGTTCTGAAAGATGATATTGAATCAATTCCCGGGTCAGCTGCTCGGAGGCTTAGTCCACTGTGTGGTGATACATCATTTTTTCTTTCCAGAATATATCTTACATTTGCATAAGAATACCATTCGACCATACTACGAATATTGCTGCAAAATTGGTTCTAGTGCTCCTGCTATATATTTAGAGATTCTTGATAAAATCCAAAGAAGATTCTGCTTTTTTATTGGTCCTGTCCTTGCATCCCGGCTTCAGTCGCTTTTCCATCGCTTTAATGTAGGTTCACTGTGCTTTTTCTTTAAATAGTTTCATGGTAATTGTTCTTCTGAACTTTCTTCTATGGTAGCTAGACTTTATGAATTTAAGCGTACTACTAGATTGACGGCAAGGTCTTATCGACTTACAATTAAATTTGGTAGATGTAATCTTTAGTTTTATGCTAAGAGTTTTTTCTCGTACCTCTCACCTGTGAAACTACTTTCCGGTTTCTTGCTTTACAGTGAAATTTAAATGCAATGTCAATCGTTATCTAATCTCTTCTTGATTAGTCATATATTTTTCTCGTTCCTTAATGATAATTTATTTTTCTTATTCCTTCACATTCAGTAACCAATTATACCTTAATCGCTTTATTGCATTGTTGGAGTGAAATGAAATTTATGTATTTAATTAATTTTATGGTTATACGTTTAAAATTTTTGTCCACGAATGTAAAGATGAATATTTGCTTTTTTAATATAGTAATTCGTTGCTTCATCTTCGGAGTTTTATAAACATGAATAATGGCACTGCTAAAATGAAACGAATAACAAAATTTAAATAGATGGGAAGTGTTTTAACAGTGGATGGAAAATATGACACCAGAATCTGGAGCTATATTTTAAAGCAAAAGCTGCTTTCCAAAAGTTCACCAGTGTATTAAGGAACGGGAAATTTGCCTTAGAAAAAAAAAAAAACAACAACAAAAATGTGATAGACTCCTATGACAGTGAATGGTGTACAAATTCCTCAGTCATGAAGAGCTTACGTGAGGCAATATAATTCTAGCTGAGAATACCATGGACGTACCATGTGAGCAACAACAACAGCAAATTACCATGAAAAAAACAACAACAAAAATGTGATAGACTCCTATGACAGTGAATGGTGTACAAATTCCTCAGTCATGAAGAGCTTACGTGAGGCAATATAATTCTAGCTGAGAATACCATAGACGTACCATGTGAGCAACAAATGTTTTTTTTATAAATGGCTGGTAGAAAAATGACAAAGAGTGATGCTTAAAGAGTCTTTAGAGCAGCAAAACAGAGGAAATTGTGGAAAGCCATGATTGCGCATGTTCGAAAGAACACGGCCTATAAAAGTATAGAAAAAGCCAAGCTGACTTTCAGAGGAAAATGAAAAGAAAACGGGTACTTTTGCTTTGAATTAGAAACAGATTAAATTTCTAGAATAGATAAGGAAATCAAAAAGGAAAAAGGAAAATAGGGAACAATCTAAATGACAAGCCGGTGTGTAAAAGTGCCTGAACAGGCATTGAGGTGGAAGGGAGAAAGTCAGTTGTGGAAAGCTACAGTCGCCCACAACCTGAATGGACATGGCGCATGCAAGAAGAAATAGTTCTTATATTATAAATATATAAAACACATACTTTAGAGTGGTGTAAATGCAGACAAATCTTTATATCTTTTAAAATTAATCATAACGTCGTTTTTTATTGCCGAGTTCCCCTAATTATAAAAAAAAAACTATTCCTTGCAAGAACCCTTTTTAGACGTTCCCAACCGTCTGGTAATTTTTCTACAACTGAAGAAAAATGAATCAATCTATATAAAATGAAAAAGATAATAAATATTTCATTTTGTATGTGATACAATTATTGAACTGCATAATGTGCGTAATATAAATCCTAACAATCTTTACAATAATACAAAGGCAAAAATAAAACAGCAAATAAAAATAATTAAAATAGAAAGGAAGTAGCAGATAAAAAAATGTTGAAATTTAAACCTACCTCTTTGATTACAATCAAATTAATGTCTTTAATACTTGGTAAAATTCCGAGAAAACCTCCTCCAAAAAGAAGAGATATTACAGTCTTACCTAAAAAGATAGAATAGTTAGACAACAGATTATTTCGTTTTATTTTATTGGAATTTATTTTTGGAATATAAAGAAAACACGAAGGGAAACATTTAATTAACATTATGAACATCTTATATATTTAATCTACTCAGATATTTTTATCAAACAATTTGGAATTACAATATATTATATAAACAGTACGGTCTCTTGTTTCATAAAGTGTATTACAATTAAAGCTATCACTGGAGAAAATATTACCGATATCAATGAATTCCAATATTGGTATTTGCTATCAAACATTTAAATTATTCACCATTACAGGCAAGTCGTTCCTGTAAAAGAATGAAGCAATAAATAAGTGAAAATAATAAGAATAAAGTTATATATTTACATTTATTGAAAGTTAATATATATATATATATATATATATATCTATATATATATATATATATATATATATATATATATATATATATATATATATATATATATATATGTATGTGTGTGTGTGTGTGTCTGTGTGCAGGTATGTTGAAAAATAGGAAAGAATACGTTAGGTAAATAATCCGGGGTTCTTTAGTATTTTTGTTTTTATTTCTAAAAAAACAGTGCTCTATACAGAAGTAGAGCTTAGATTTTAATTATTTTTTTAAAAATATTTTTAAAAAATATGATCCTTTCACTAAGGAATCATATTTAAAAAAAATAATTATAATATATATATATATATATATATATATATATATATATAAAATAAAATGGACAAAGTCCGACAATTATTTTAAGACATTTTTATTTTTATACATTATTTTTATAGATACAAATATTTAAGAAAATGCTCTGTTTATAATAAACATTATTACACAACATTTACCGGCCTGAATATCCGAGAAATTTTCATAGAAAATATTCGTGATACGACAGGAATCGAACCTGTATTGGTTAAAGGCACGTCTGGCTATATGACGGTTCCATATAGGATTGAAGCCGGGATACAAATAAAAATGCATATTTGGATTTTTATCAAGAATCTCTAATTATATAGCAGGAGTACCAGGAAAGCTCATCAGAACAATTATCATGTAACTATTTATAGAAAATGCACATGGAAGCTACATGATGGGAGATTGGCTGAAGCCGAGACATCAGGTTGGGACCAGTAACATTGTAGATTCTTCTTTGTATTTTATAAAAAAATCTCTAAATGCTTAGTAAGAGCACCATACCAGATGAGACAGCAGTATTTAATGCATCGAGGAATGAGAGAGTTATAAATGTGCAAGATAGATTCTGGTAAGAAAATTTGCCCAGCATCAACTTTGCTGGAAGCGACCAAACAATTGATTCAATGTAATATTTCCGCTTCATGTCAGCAGAAAACATTAACCTAAGAAGGGAAAAAGGGTCACTCTCGTCAGGTGTCAATCTGCTGGCGTCCTGGGTAAGAACAATAAACTACACCCAAGGTCTCTGATCAGGAGGTTTTGAGGAGCGTGAAATTGCTAGTGTTCCCAGGTTCACCCTGACCTGGGTTGGTAGCACCTGTTATGGTCCCATATATGGGTAAATACCTAACCCTCAAACTGGGGTCAAAACACTATGAAAGAGTAAAAAATAGGAACATATTATCACCAGTAATACATTTTTGGAAAAAAAATACTACCAGCAATAAAAATCATGTGGGAATTAAATAATCCATTGAGAGCAAAGCAAACCAATCATCCATGCTGAGGGAAGAAAATAAACGATCTTTCAGTCGATTAAAATCAAGCAGTTTTATTTTACAGGCGTTAAGATTAACAATTCATTTCTTTGCCCATTAACAACAGATTATAGGTAATTTTTTAGCTCAGCTGCCAATTTGACCTTACCGAACGGATCATACTTACTATTAAGACAGGAGTAAATAGTTGTTTCTTTAACATAGATATCGAGCTGAGAACTTATGACATCATTGATGAAAATTATGAACAGTGTAGATCCAAGGATAGATCTCTGGGAGACACCTGCATTAATGGAAAAAGATCTAGAAGATTGGCCGTTCAAGACAAGTTTCATTTCAGGAATCGATGACAAACATTGAATAAGATGAAAAATTCGTCCAGAAATATCATAACCTTTCCATCTTTCAAAGCGTGCCAAACGTTCACCATTTCTATCTAAACATTGATAGATTCTTTCAGCAATAACCGTTAATACATCAACGGTTGACCTATCAATGAAAAAGCTAAATATTTTGTATCAGAGAAGCCTGCTATGTCAGATGCTTAACCGATTCAGATTTGATTAGAGTTTCGTACTTTATCAAAGAGAGATAAGAGACTAATAAGATAATAATTAGAAGGATCTGAAATTTTACCTAAGATCTTAAAAACTGGAACTACTGAAGAGGGTTTGGAACATACAGTAAAAGAAGAAATATCAAAGATAATAAGGAAGAATTCTTGAGAGATTAAAGTTATTTGAGAAGAAATCCTTTTACACTGGTTACAACCACAACATTAACAATTGAGCCGAAGAATACGTAGATAATTAAAAATATAATAGAGAAATAAAATAAAAATATATAAATAATTATATTAAAGTCATTTTATGAATAAATATAAAGTCATAGATACATACTTTTGTCATAAAAGTATTGTTCCAAGGAATCGTTTGGAAGCCAATTTATTAGAATTATTGTTGCCTTTTTCTTACCTAGATTTACAAGTCCATGTAAAATTCAGTTTCTAATCCTTATTTTCGAGTCAGATAGAAATATTCTACATGAAGCTCCAAGGGTTTTAACAGTATTTACATTATTCTGACTATTGTCCTCATATTTGTCGCCATATTTATTACAAGGTTTCGGCCGTTGTACGCTCTGGACTTCTTCAGATGGTTGGAATGTCGAACTGAACCATTTATTTCGCTCACTAGGCTAGATTGTTCTAGTTCCACATGCCATGTTTAATGGCTGTCAGTTGTCAGGTATCATCTGTTAATTCCCCACTCCGAGTTCTCCACTGCCTTAACCTGGTATTGACCTCAAACTGGCCGAAACGTTGTGATAAATATGGTGACAAAGATGAGGACAATAGTCCTAATAATGTAAATAGTGTACATAATACCTCATCTCAGAAATATGGACGGGTTTTAACAGGTTTATAAAATTGAATATCATTCTGCAAGTATTTCTTACATAGTAATAAATTCATAAATGTAGTAATTCATAAATGAATACGTATTTTGCTTTTAAGTAGATTCTTAAAATCTTTGAATGGTTTAAAATGTCCCTGTTTTCAAAGATGCGCATATCTGCGTAGGTGGTCCTTACAAGAATTCTTTCTGGAACAAAACGAGTCTTCTACGTACTATTCCCACCGTGAGCTTTTATTTGATTTTGTACTGCACTAAGCTGTGCTAATAAAAAGTAAATTATACAGATCGTTAAAATTGCCAAAATAGTAATTTCTTGCAAACAAAATCCGCAGTTTTAACTTCAGCATTAGCATTAAATGATCCAGAATAAATATTGCCAAACAAACGAATTATATTTGCTTGTCTAAAGACCAATTGATGAATAATCAGATACTTAATGGTGAAAGCCTGACAATATTGACTAGTTTCCTGCTAGGTCACCCGAGTTAGAAGACTACGTATGATCACAGCAGCATTGGAATAAGCATTCAATTCTTATTTGTTAAAGCGCTAAATCCAGTCGTTTAGAATATTTATTCCAATTCAATTCAAATCAACTGACATTAAGAAAGAGCATTGATTTTACGGTAAATTCAGCCAATCGAACGTTATTGCAAAAAAAATTATATATATATATATATATATATATATATACACTTGCGTTATAATATAAAAGTCGATATCGATTTATTCTCACAAACCATTCCAATTAATGAATACTGTGTCTTCGTAAAAAGTCTTAAAATTTATTCGTGTTTCTTTGATTCTCGACGCTTAGTTATTATGATTATCTGCTACTTTAAATTTGAAAATTCCCGATTGTTTCTTTGAAATACAAATGGCGCCGTTATTGTCTGTGTTTTCATAAATTGGCGCGAAAGATGTCCAATTTTTTTCCTCAGATTATGCTAGGTAAAATCACCAACAATAAAATAACTTGGTAAAATTCTAAATTTTTATGAATTTCCTATTCGCGTTTCAGGTTTTATAGTAGATTACAATGTTTACATTCACAATATTGAGATGAGATTCAAAAAGTAACATTTAAAATAAATGTACAGGGACTTAATCATTGAAGATAATTCAAGTAAAATGTAAAATGACACCAAGTTTAATGACAGGTAAAATGGCGCAAATAATTTCGCATACGATTTTATTATACTATTATGTAAATTCCGGCGGCTAACCTTGTCGACGAGGAAAAAAGCCATTCCCTAATCCTAAATTCCAGACATATATGGCTGGGAATAAACAGCTTATAATATACTTGCATTTAATTATCCGCGCAATATTAAAATGTTGGGAGTAAACATGAAGAGGAAATTCATAAAAACTTTAGAATTTTATCAAGCTATTTTATTGTTGGTCATTTTACCGAGCATAATCTGAGGAAATTAAATTTTAGACATCTTTCCCGCCAATTTGTGAAAAACACAGACGATAACGTCGCCATTTGTATTTCAAAGAAACAATCAGAAAATTTCAAATTTAAGGTAGCAGATATTTATAACTAAGCGTCGAAACGGTTTATATTACGATTCCGATTAAAACAGGACGAGAACACATACTATGCACTGATTCCTGTTTGATGGCCAGGGGATGAAGACAAGCGTAAAATGAGTCACACTGGCTGTTCGGTCAGTGAATGACAACTGTTTCCTTATAAAGAAACTGTTAATATTATCTCTATCCGCAATATTACCATTATGGAAACATGCAAGCTAAGAGAAAATATATATTGCAAAGAACGAACGGAAGCAAAAAAAAGAAAATCAAGATAATTCTTTGTTAACTATCTGTCGGTTTATAAAATAGTTAATTTTAACAGATTTAAGCTTAGCCGGGCAAGCTCAGTTCCTGGAAGGTAAAGCACCAAATAAGAATTGTTTGTTTCATAAAATAATCCTCTATTTCGGTTAAATTCATAAATCAATAACAGGTTTATGCTTAGCTGAGTATACACTGAGACAAGTCGACAAATATTGGGCACGCCTAGAATAACTTTAAATGTCTTTAATCTTATGACAAATTTAAACACTTTCTCTGCCTGCCAGTATATTATTAATGATTAACAGTGCCCCTGAAAAATTCAAGGTTTTTCTATTTGAATTTTCTAATTAATTATAATTATTTAATTATTGAATGAGCTCATTGTGAGCCTATGACTGTAATACGTCCGTAGATATTCAGTGTGTGTTCTGCTTCTGTCTTGCATTGCATTTAAAAAGAAATGGTCCATTATTTATATGAGCAAATGGCAGAGTGCACAGCAGGCGCTAAATTATTAGCTAAATTACTAGTTAACGGCGTGGGGAGAAGAATTATAGTATGAAACCATTTTCTTGTTTGTAAAATGAAGTATTGTAAACAATTACAATTTCTTTCATTTTAATTTAAATTGTTTTTTTATTGTTATAGTAGTAAAAGTATAATATCCTTTTTAGATGAAGCACTCCAACCAATTAGCCATTTTGATATATTATTTAATCAATTTAAATTACAATTTTTTCTTTCATAAGTAATATTACACAGATAAATTGAATGAAAAATACCCGGTTAAGGCAGTGAAGAACTTGGAGAGGGGAATTAACAGGAGATAACTGATAACTGACATCCATCAAAACATGGCACATTTAACTAGAACAGTCTACCCCAGTGAGCGAAATATAGGGTTCAGTTCGACATTCCAACCACCTGAAGAAGGCCGGAGCGTATAACGGCCGAAACGTTGTAATAAATATGGCGAAAAAGATGAGGACAATAGTCCGAATAATATAAATAGTGTACATAATACCTCATCTCAGAAATGTAGACAGATACTAAAACAGTACTGACTGCTCGTTTAATGAATACAGATTGTTTCCTAGGGAAGCGGCTAATATTACCATTAATAATCTCTTCTTTTTTGTTAGATGAATCATTGTCGGTAATTAATAATTATTAATACTTCATCTTAATTTTTACTTGATTCATTTACATCAAGTTAGATTGTTAGTAAGATTATTTTGCCTATTTATTAGATAAAGTCTTGTCAACCATTGTAAAATTTGAATTCTTTTATGTTCCGTGTCTCTTCAGGAGATCGGTGGTCATGGCTCTCCACATCTTCCTGTGTTTGGAGGTCTTATTAAAGTTTTTCATTTTGCTATATCTCTTAATACCTGTCCTGCTAACGATTTACAAAAGCTAATTCGGTAGATCCAGTGATACTTTTCTATGCCCCCCCCCCTGCACTCGATATGTCCTCTGAGCTTCAAACCCTTCAACTCCCACTTCATTTAGGCTCTAGAAATTTAAACTTTCACTTTCTGATGCTAAATATAAGTATCATTCTAGTGTTCATTTTCTCTAAAACTTGGTCTTTGCTCACATGTTCTGTCCATGGTATTCTCAACATCCTTCTGTAGATCTACATTTCTGTTGCCTCAAATCTCCTCATCATTTTTACAGCATTCGCGGCTATTTCGGAGGGACAGTATTAAATAGTTAAAAAGTTAATAATTTTGTTTTGTTTCTAATGAAAATAGCTTGAGATTTAATAATTTGCTTAGCTTCAGGAAGGCAACTTTCGCTATCCCGATATATCTTGGATTTTGGTGTCGCATTATCTGTTCCCATTGAAAACACATGCTATATATTTAAATTTTAGACACGATTGAATCTGGTGTTGGCCGTTGCTTTTTATTCTTTTATCTTAATTTTATTGCTTTATTTCCACTAATGAAATTGCTATTAATATTATTAAAATTTTCATTAGATGGATCATTGTCTATAATTATCGATTTTATTCTTATTTCTTTTGTTGCAGTTTTACTTGCGTATTATGCAGCTTTAATTCATTAGATTACTGGCCAATTTTGTTCACTTCTGTCTGGTTTATTTGTTCAAGTTTCCCTAATGGTTAATTTTTTTCGTCTATTTTTTTCCTGGCAGGCTAAAGCCGGCTTATTTTTTTTCCTTTTATTTTTTTATCGTTTGTTTGAAAACATTCATTTTACACACACACACACACACGTATATATATATGTATGTATACATATATATATATATATATATATATATATATATATATATATATATATATATATATATATATATATATATATATATATATATATATATACCTTTTATTTTAATTAATTGAAACAACCGCTTCATTTTCCTTTCTTTCACCATACGATCAGTTTTAGACCCACTAGATAGTCATGGTTTAGACCCACTTCTGTCTGGTTTATTTGTTAATACACACACACACACACACGCGCGCACACACACACACACACACACACACACACACACACACATATATATATATATATATGTATATATATATATATATGTGTATATATATATATATATATATATATATATATATATATATATATATATCTTTATGCAAGTTAATTGAAACAACCGCTTCAGTTTCCTTTCTTTCACCGTACGATCAGTTTTAGACCCACTAGATAGTCATCGGGTAATCGATTTCTATTTTTTTCTAAGATGAGGTCATTTGCGGGTGGTGTGCACTAATATGAGTCTATTTTAGTTTATATGATGAAATTTGTTTAGTCTTGAAAAATATTGCGTCATCTGTGATTCCATCAGATTTTTATCACGTCCAGACACTATTGTCTCGACTGTCGATTGTCCTGCGATGGACGTTACTCCAAGGAGGCGTACGAAGATTGTAACACTGCACTAATACACTGGCAAGCCTGCCCAGTGAGCAAATCAAAGTAATATAGACTGACCCGGAAATTCTCAAGAATCTGTGATGAATCTGTAAGGAACGACTTTGTGGAATAGACATACGAAGTACTGCAATGTGCACTAGCTGATGTTTAATAAGAGAAATATGAAAAAAGTAAATGATGACGGAATTATTCGTTTTGTTTCAATTAATTTGCACAAGGGTATATATATATATATATATATATATATATATATATATATATATATATAATGTGTGTTCGTGAGTGTAAATTAAGTTGACGCTATAGTACGTGGGGACAATATGCTGTCTAAGTGGTGCACCACTGTCAGTGGTTTACCTACTTCACGCCGCTGGTGAGTATTGTATTTGTTGATGTTATGAAGATTACCATTTTATTTCCAACCTCCCATTTGCTTATTCCTCATTCAGTAACCTTTTCTATGTTACAATACACACGCGCACATACGCACACACACACACAGACACGCGCACACACACACATACACATAGACACACACACACATATATATATATATATATATATATATATATATATATATATATATATATATATGTGTGTGTGTTTTGTGTCTGTGTGTTTTAGTATGTGTGTGCCTGCGTGTGTGTATTCACATATATATGTGTGCATGGGTGTGTCATCTTTGTGACCATTAGACCCGCGTTCGAATCATGGTCAATTTCTCTTATGAAGGGGACTTTTTGATTTTAACGACCTGAATAGACGATTCCAGCGTGCGGCACCTTTGGAAAACCATAACACGGCTTGACACAACGGTAGACGGAACTTTTTTTGATACGTCAGTTGTTGTGCAAGCGCGAAGTCACAAGTCATCGTGACCGAGAGTTTGGGGGTACTAGCTTTGCTCAAACTATTTATTACGCCAGTTAATGCGCTCTCTCCCATCAACTTTAACTTACTTCCGTTCAGCAAAGTTGCAGTATAAACCGTAGGTGGGCTTTGCGGGTGTTGAACAAACACAAATGTGCCTGAGCAACCATCTGCAACAGGGATTGACTAGTAGACAGGAATACCTAAATACGAGCGGCCAGCCACTAAAACGTGTGTCGGAGAATGATATGTGAACCACTTGCTATCTTTCAAATATGAAAAATATAGAAATAACCCCATGTTGTCAAAAAGCATGGGATATTTAAAAAATGAAAGGTGAGCACCAGTAATACAATGGGATAAATTAAAAAAGAATATGAAGAAATTCAAAAGAAGAAATATAATCGATGTCTGGATGAGAAACTAAAACACATAGCCGTCAAGAATATAATCTTAGTATTCTGGTAAAAAAAAAATTCGGTTCTAGGACTTGCGTACTTGATAATTGCGTCCCTCAACATTTGCGTCCCTAGACAAATACGTACGTGGAAAACTGCGTACCTCTGATAATTGGTTGAAGCTTTTAAAGGCTATTACCATAAATATTGAAAAAAAGCATATGTAGTAATCATAATTAAAAAAAAAAAAAGAATAAAAGGAATAAAATTTAAAAATATAAAAATTTATTTTTGTTTAAAATGCAATGACAGATTAAGTGTTGCAGAATCGCTCTGCACATCGCCAGTATGTTTTTGTTTCATCGGCTTTTTTCTTATGATAGTGGAATTGTACTTTTCCTCATCCACAAATATTTTTCCACCAGAGTTTGATTTTCGGAACTTAGTCATGGGTTCCAAATAAAAATATAATCTATAAAATCCAGAATCTATTAGATGTTTGTGGTACGCACTGCTGGAGTGAACTGAAACTGCTAACTTAATTTTCTTTAGAGTTTGTCTATATTTCTGAGATGAGGTATTATGTGCATTATTTACATTATTCGAACTATTGTCCTCATCTTTGTCGCCATATTTATCACAACGTTTCGGCCGTTGTACGCTCCGGCCTTCTTCAGGTGGTTGGAATTTCGAACTGAATCCTTTATTTCGCTCACTGGGGTAGATTGTTCTAGTTCCACGTGCCATGTTTGATGGATGTCAGTTATTAGTTATCTCCTGCTAATTTTCCCTCTGAAAGTTCTCCACTGCCTTAACCGGGTATTGAACTCACACTCTTTGGGTCCTGTCACTGGATCTAACCAACGCCTTTATCCACTGTGCCATGTGTCCTGACAATAGTCCGAATAATGTAAATAAAGTTAATTTTCTTTTGCTTAAAAAAGAAATCTTTCTTTTTTATTTAGGGCGCCTACTTTTCTGCTTGTTTAGTAATGAAAGGTATTGGCGTGCAACTTTCTATATTACACAACTATTTAAAAAATGGTAACTTAAAAAATATATCAGGGGTACGCAATTGTCCATGGAGGCATTGTCTGATCCGCATTTTTACGAGACCTCAATGTCCACAAAGTATTTTGCAACTGTCTGTCCACCAAAAAATTCAATGCGCACCTGTATATTTTGATTAATCACTTGCCGACGGGATGGAAATCCAACAGAAAACATACCACCTTGGGACCTTACTTTGATCGTGCCACTTCCGTAAGCATTCCTATGTAAACACTTAGTTAAAAATTGGAGACGCTTGCATGAATAGTGTAATTCAACGTAAGACATAATTAAATCTTACGAAAAAAAACTTAGCTTAAAGTATACATAATGTAATCTTAAATTATAATGTCGCTCTCTTTATCCAGGTGGGATATGTTCTAAAGCCGTAGATATATATAGCGACGAATATCATCATCAAACACACACACACACACACACAGACAGACACACACACTGCCTGAAGTTAAAATCAAATAGACCTCAGTAACGTTTTGAACCAATATTTATCAAATTTAAACTTGTCCATTTCAACCATTAGCAGAATATTAAATTCAATTTTCTGACATTTTAAGGGTTACTTTTTGAGAGATTTGGAATTTACGAAAATGGACTTACTAAAGTTAATGCGCAGATTAAACTAATATTGACTTAAGACATCTGAAATCAAATAAAAAATATATCTTTTTATTTTTGTCCCTAATATATACTGAAACATGTGTAAAGAGAAGGATCTAATAACTGCTGAAAATATATATATATATATATATATATATATGTGTGTGTGTGTGAAAAATGTATATAAGTATAAATAAATATATATATATGTATAATTATTTATATATTATATGCGTGGTACTTATTAGAAAGCGCTCAGTATCAGAGTTAGAGCTAACAATCCAACCAAATATATATATATATATATATATATATATATATATATATATATATATATATATAGAGAGAGAGAGAGAGAGAGAGAGAGAGACTGTTTGAAGTTTTTATGCAAATCAAATAAATCTCATTAACTCGATGAGTTCTGAGCCAATATTTATTAAATTTAATCTCTGAGTAAAAGTATTTAACTACGTTTTTTGCCATTGTAATTGTTAATTTTTGACATATTTGGAATTTAAGAAAATAGACGGACTAAAGTTATTATAGAGATTTAAGTAATATTAGCTTAGGACCCCTAAAATTCAATTTCTTCTTTTTGTCTATATGTTGAAAACAGAAAATAACAAAGTTATTGAGTGAGGGAATGCGCCCATCGGCGATATCAAAGGAACTTTGCAGAGATCATCAATCCATAAAAATGGCTGTTGAAAATATTAGCTGAGAAATCGAAGCAAAAGAAAAACTTTAAGACCTTTCTTCCGAGGGGATGAACGTAAGCGAAAGCGATTTATAGCGAAACAACTACTTCTGACGAGCGTTCAGATCTTCGAAAAGACTGGAATTGAAGGTGTCAAGAAGGACAAAAGGTGCAAAATACTTTGTGGATTGAGATCTGTAAAAAAATTCTTAGGTAATCACCTTTCACTAAAGCAAATATTTGAAAGCATGAAAATTGGCCCAAGAAATACATGAAAATTGAATTTTTCTAAAGTAATTTTCACGGACGAATCTCAAGTGACATTTGCTGGACCTGATGGATGGGCCAAAGGATGGATTTTATCCAATTCCGATGTGACTGTGGCTAAACAAAAGCAACAAGAAGGCGGTAGTGTTATGAAATGGGCTGGCATTCTTGACCAAACTATTACTAGACCATTCAAAATCGATGAAGTAAGTAAACTGAACAGTGCTAATTATTGCGATTTTATAAACAAGACTTTCTTTGCATGATACAAGTCCCAGTGTTGCAGTTTCAAAATGAAGTGCATATTTATGCACGACAATGCTCTTTCCAATACATCTAAGCTAACCCGTGAATTCTTTGAGTATAAAATATTTATAGAAGAGAAGATGATAGAATAGCCACGATCAAGAGCTGATCTGAATTTCATTGCAAATCTATGGTCAGTTGTGAAGGTGAAATTATATGAACGTGGCAAACAATATGACAACAAAGCAAACCTATAGGAAAGCAATTGAAACTACCATGTCGGAAATTAAAACCTGCTGAAGAGAAAAAAATAACAAAATCAATGGATAATAGATGACTGGCTGTTATTGAGAAGAATCAATATATTAAAATGTAAAGGATTCAAAGACTTATTCTGTGTGTTCATTATTTATTCTATTAGAGATGTTGATCAATTTTTTTGATTTTATTACCTTTTTATTGAAGTAAAATATGGTTATTTGGTTTTGCCTAATAAATTCAAACGGCGGTTATTAGACTACTTCAATAAAAATATTGATACTACCTAAAATTTTAACTTGGGATTTTTGACATCTACACTAATTCTTTAAAATTTTACAATTTTTTCATAACAAATATTGAAGTTTATATGATTTGTAATAACTTCAGACGTGGGTTATATATATATATATATATATATATATATATATATATATATATATATATATATATATATATATATATATATAACCCACGTCTGAAGCAAAAATAAATTAAAATTATTATTTCTTTTAACATATATATATATATATATATTATATTTTTTTATATATATATATATATATATATATATATATATATATATATATATATATATATATATTAAAAGAAATAATAATTTTAATTTAACTGTTCTGTTTGCGGCATTGCCGTGGAAAGCAGAAACCCGGAACCCGTAACCGCGGATATGTAGGACTTAGATTTGTGTCTGTCGTAAATGACTAGCTTCTCCAATCATTTGCGTTCAATTATAAACAGTAAAGAAATAAATCATAATAACTGAAGATTCAACTAGAATTTTTGTATGGATATTTCATTAAAATTGACCAGATCGTGGCTAAAATTCATAGAGATCTCATACTGATCATTATCAGTCATTTTCTTGTGTTAACAGCACATCCTACTTAAAACTGCGCCTAAAATAATTCTCTTCATTATTTGGTTTTATCGTCCTATAGCTTTGTCAGCCATCTTTCTTTTAGTGAAAACTGTTGTCCGCATTCAGTTTGTTACTGTCCACAATATGATGGTTCTTATTTTTAATCTGTCAACGTATGTAAAGAGCAACACCAGATAGCCAGAAAACCTGCATTCGATTTCTTCTTCTTCTTCTTCTTCTTCTTCTTCTTCTTCTTCTTTATTATTATTATTATTATTATTATTATTATTATTATATTTCAGAGTCTGTCGGCCGAAACGTTGTGACAAATATGGCGACAAAGATGAGGACAATAGTCCGACTAATGTAAATACTGTATTATTATTTCCTTTGATTTCTGGCGTTTACACGTTTCTTTCCGGGACCCGCCCAGGGACCTAAGGTTAGAAATGGCGTCATGACACTTTCCACTGTCAGAAAAAAAAAAAAATTACATAGATAAAGCCCTTCGTAAAGTGTAAGCTTTACTTATTAGAAAATTTTTTTGAATCTCTTTGAGGTATGGACTACCAGGAATCCCTTCAATTAGTCTACTGGAATCTTTTCCAACCATTACTAGGGCTCCAACTAAAACAGGGATTGTTGATGTTCCCATGTGCCACATTTTTGATATTTCGATTTCAAGTGCAGCTATTGGCCCACTCTGTCATGCCGGGTTTTATATTCAGTGGGTGCCAATATCGTGCAACCTGATACAAGATGATCAATCGTTTCTGGATATTTATCACAGAATCTGCATTTTGGGCTGACACAATATTTTAGTATATGTGCTTGATAATTCCTAGTTAGCAAGCATTGGTCCTGCGCAGCAAGGATAAAACCTTCAGTTTCAGCTTTCAACCCTGCACTACGTAGCCACTGATGGGTACGGGTTTTGTCTTATTATTATTATTATTAATAATAATAATAATAATAATAATAATAATAATAATATTTGTATTGTTATTATGTGTGTATGTTATGTTTCCATCTTTCATTCCTTGCGAGCCGGGTCCAAACTATGGCCCTAAGGTCCTATGGAAGAATTGTGATTTAATTGATAGCACTTTTCTTAATATATGTAATATTCTTAGTAGGGCAAACTGGGCAATTTGCATGTTAATGTTACATGTGGTACTGTTAGTAAAATTGTCCATTGCTTTTCTCTCGAGGCCCAGAAACCGATTACAATTGGTACAGTTTCAGTTTTATTATTATAAAAATCTTGTATTTCATCTCCTATATGATAACCATCGCGGCAATTGTAAATTTCAGCTTTATCGTTAGTAGTAGCATTAAATAAAAGTATTATTACTAGTATTATTAGTAGAAATAGTATTAGTTACAATGATCTAGTTTTGTCTTTGAGTATTATGACTCTCTCAGCAAAACAACAGCGCCATTTAGATGGATGTTATACACGTCTTTTAAGAAGAGTGCTTAATTTCTCATGGCGAAACCGCCCAACTCTAGAAATGATATATGGAGACTTGCCGAGAGTATCAACTTTAGTTTACAAAAGACGTGTCCAGTTCGCCGGGCATTGTGTACGTGCCACAGATGAACTTGTGTCATCATTTGTACTCTCGAGGCACCCATCATCTGACAATCGATCACGCAAGTCAACCTTTCCAGATAGGATAAAACGAGACACATTGATCCCTAAGGAAGATCTTTTAGTTGCTATGACGGATAGGGAATACTGGAGAGGTGTAGTGAGTTCAATCTCGGCTGAGGCCGCAAGATGATGATGATGACTATGAGTCATGTCTGATTAATTTCTTCTGAAATTTATGGCTGAAGCATCGCAATGTTACCAAATTCTCCTACGTTCGTGTTTATTAAAAAATGAAAATATTAAACGTCTAAAAAGTTGTCTTTTGTAATTATTGTCATCGTCTACTCCGTTCTCAGTCGTTGAGTCGCATTCACCCTTTAGTAATTGATACTAATTTGTGAAATAAGACTTGACAATGAGGATATGAAAACTGAATGGAAATAAACAACTATATATAAAAGATGCCACATGAGTTAAGATTTAATAAACCGGTCTTTAAAAAAATATCGACAACACGATAGAGAATGAAGAGAACTGTAAAAGCTGAAAAGAAAAAAAAAACAGAAAATATCCTTAACTGTCTGAGGAAATAAAAGGAAATTTGATGAAGAAATAATAGGAAAACAGTTTCAATATTAAGCTACATTACACGCAAAATTATTCTATAATTACGGAAAAGAAAGGAATTGAAAAAAAGAAAATTAAGAAAGATATTAACAAAACGAAGATATCAGTAAAATAAGACGAGGGAATTAAGCGGGATCGAAAAATGAAGCAATTCATTAGATTTATTGATTTGTTTTTTACGGTTTATCAACCTTTATACTTCTTCTTATTATTATTTGTGTATGTTATGTTTCCTGCTTGTATCCTGTAGAGCCGGGTTCAAACTATGGTCCTTAGGCCATTTAGTAGATTTGTTATTTCATTGATACCACTTTTCTTAGTATATGCTATGTTCCTAGTAGAGCGATCTTCTGGGCAACTTTTATGTTGATATTACCTTAGACACTGTTAGTAAAATTGTTCCTTTTCTCACGACACCCAGAGATTTGATTGCTATTGGTACAGTCTCAGTTTTATTCAAATAAAAATCTTGTTTTTGATCTCCTCTGTGATAACCATCGCTGCAATGGTAAATTTCAGCTTTATTGTTAGTAGTAGTATTAATAATAGTATTATTACTAGTATTATTAGTAGAAATAGTATTAGTTGCAATGATCTAGTTTTGTCTGAGAAGCGTACTTTGAGTCACGTCTGATCAATTTCTTCTGAAATTTATGGCTGAAGCATCGCAATGTTACCAAATTCTCCTATTTTATTATTAAAATTTTGTTTTTGATCTCTTATAAGTAACCTTAATATTTAACCCATAGCTTGGAGGAGACGTGGTGCGTGCTAGTGGCTTCCCGTCTTTCTTGGGGTTGAATGCTTAAAAAAAAAACAGACAAAAAAACTAGCAGGCTTCGCCCGCTCGCTATCTTGTAAAAATTAGTTGTTTTTCAATGGGATTAATTTTCACTATTTATGAAATGTTGAAGGGTTTGTGGACGTTTAATATATTTGTTCATAGAATATAATTGTAAAGACAGAAGAAATTAATTGGTTATGTGTTAGAGAAAACTTGTTATAT
This sequence comes from Acanthosepion pharaonis, assembly GCA_903632075.3. NCBI lineage: Eukaryota > Metazoa > Mollusca > Cephalopoda > Sepiida > Sepiidae > Acanthosepion > Acanthosepion pharaonis. The sequence continues at coordinate 3,568,280 of CAHIKZ030003632.1, read as the reverse complement.
TTAAGGAATGTTTTACAAATAGATGCCGACTTGTTGAAGTCCATGTAAAATGCAAATTTCAAACACTTTCTTGCACCTTATAAGACAATATTCCAAAACAAAACTATTTTTCTTATGACAATCAAATCAATCCTCGAATAAAAGAACACGTAATGAAGGACACTTACTAAAATATATATTTTTTAAAATCAATATGCAAATTAGTTAAACCTGAAAGGTGATAATATATAATTCAGATATAGAGATTTAAACCTCAGAATTCGTGGGAGACTTGAGCTCCAATTTCGCATTTATCCATATAGATTACAAAGTAAGAGGTGAAACTCTTGTGATACATAATGAAGTACGTGGGCCTGTAGAATTTAATGCACACAATGAATACTAAAGGCATGAGAGGCGGAAAGAAATAGACATTAACAATAGCTAATGCGTCTGTGAGAATGGCAAAGGGAGGACAAAAAAGATGTTGAAGAGTCAAATGTTGCTTAAAACGACAAGAAAGGCGAAATTTTGGAGAGTCATGCCCATTCAGGTCTTGAAGGCACATGACACATAAAAGAGGTAGAAGAGAAAACAATAAAAATCAAAGACATATATATATATATATATATATATATATATATATATAATAATAGAAATAGAAGAGAAGGAGAGAGGAAATATAATTTAAAAAGACGAAAATAGCGGGAAAATAAAGAGAATTAATGAAAAAAGGGATGAAAAAAACTGTAAAAAATTAATGCCAAGAAAAAATAGAAAATAAAATAAAAAGAAAACAATAAAATAAAAAGAAGAGAAAAAAGAAACGAAGAAAATAAAAGCAAAAGAAGAAAAATAAAAGAAGAAAAGAAAAAGAAGACAAATAAAAGGAGAAAATAAAATAAAAAGCAGAAAAATAAAAGAAGAAACTAAAAGAAAAAGAAGTAAAATAAAAGAAGAAAAGAAAAAGAAGAAGAAATGAAAGAGAAATGATGGAGCAAGTAAGGAAAACGAAAAGAAAGAAAGCAATAACAATGCCAAAATAAGAAGATAAAAATTGAAAAGAAATACAAAAAGAAGCGTAAAAAAAATCAAATAAAACTTGGCTGGTTTAAAATAATTTTCAACGTCACAAACAATGTCGAGTCATGAGTTGAGTTTCGAAAATAAATATTGACATAAAGGAAACGCAAATATATCGAGAAAACACTGTACATAAATGTTTAAAACTTTCTCATAAAAATTACTGTCAAGAAAAACAGGTGTTTAAGCGCCTTTGCGGAAAATGGTAGCAATTTTTTCTTCTTCGTTTCAATTCTTAGTTAAATTTTTGCCTGGTTTTCGTTTTATTTCTAACTTTGTTGGTGATGTTCACCTATTTACTAAATATGTAATATTTCTTTCTCTAAACAACTCTTCAATTTCCTTCTTTAGATTTTTTTGTTCTTATTCGTTTGTAATAGTAACGTTCTTTCAGCCTTGTGTAGGGGTGAATAATGAAATTGGAAAGAAAGCTCTGTCGCATTTTTGTCCTGATGAATTTCAGGATATTTTTCATTGATTAACGTAAATTAAGCATTGCTTTTTACGTTCTAGTGATTTTCCCTTTGTTGATTAATTTATATTAGAGGGAATATATTTCATATCGATTGTACCCTTTTAAAATTAGTGTGGGTTAGATCCATATCAGACACTGTAGGCTATAAATTAAAAGAAAAACAACTCTCATCATTTGATTGCTTCTCAGCTTAAACAAAGAGTTGTCCTCTGTTCATTATTGGACATTTTTTCTGAACAGAATTATCACCAGCGATGAAAAGTGTGTTCTCTATAATAAAAAATGATAATGGTTTTCACACATTGAAAAAGTCGAACCCATCTTCAAACCAAGACTTCAACTGAAAAAAAGTTATACTTTGGTGTGATATGAAAGGTATTATCTATCATGTAGTGTTAAACCAAAAACTAGACATTTAATTCGGTGTATTGTCGCTAATTGGATGTATTGCACAACCTCTTTCTCCCTCTCTCTCTCTCGCTATATATATATATATATATATATATATAAAACAGAGGATATCTATGTGTCTGTCTGTGTGATACCTTTTTGACATTAGATCTTTTGCCTAACTTCGCACATGCATTGTACATTTTAAGGTTCTTAGCGTAAAAAATCAATAATATAAAAAAATCAATAATCAATAAAGCCGTTCAAAAATCGATAAATTCAACTTTTTTATTTCATTTCGTTCAAACTCAGTATGTAGGTTACTTTAATCATGATGAGCTCAACGATACCTCATTTTTTATTTCTACGCCACTGCGTATAGGAAAAACCACGAAAATCGATTTCAACTCAAATAGGTTTCAACGCAAATATTAAACTAAAATCTCCCTCAATTTTCAAGCAATCTAATTCAAACTCCACTCAAGTGTAACCAACTATAAGTTGATTGCATAACAGTCATTTAACTTGGTTACTGAGTCCACCCAGATAGTTAAAACCCGCGTAAATGGAGATTTTTACTGGTTACTTTCTTATTTTTGGTTGGTCTTTCAAACAATTTTCATCAAACTTAACAATTGCTTTATAAATGTATCCTCTTTTACATCCCTGGCAGCACACTGACAAAGTGAATTTCAAAAATAAATTTTGAAAATAATTGTGGTCTGAAGTGGGTTTTCATGTTGCCTGTTTCACCCGTTCATGTCTTCGGCTAACTTTGATTGAATAAATACAGACTACTTCTGTTATATCAGTAACTGAATTAATTCAAAAAGTTTTTTAATGGAAGTACTTTAAGGTAATTGAAGAAGATAGACTCTTGTATCTAAACATGATACTGTTTTTGCTCCAGTCTAATTGAACACTTTTTTCTGCTTCTGATTGAACAGCATACAAAAATCTTGTATAAATATGTTGTATCCTTAAAGAGGCTACAAACAGATAACGGTGGTACTCGAGTGAAGGAACAGCAACACACGCATAGATGAAAGAAGAGAAGTTTATTGTAAAAGAAAATACACAACTGAAAGACAGGAAATCGGGTGGCAGGCTAGTAATTCCCGAAGCATGCCCCTAGGTATATCCTGTGCGCACCATATATAGCTATTGATGTCCTCAATCTATATAGGCTATAGGGAGTGTGGGACATTCCATTACAACACTTTCCCCTGAGGTAATTTTCTCGTTGAATTTTGCTCAATACATCTTTGAAGTCAGGATATAATTGTTTGATTTTCCCTCTTCCTAGTACTTTTCCGTCTCACCAAAATATTTACTGGAAAACCGACCATTTTTCCAGCATCTTTAGGCATTATTTATTATTATGAATTAGTGTTTATATTTTATTTCTCTTCCAAAAGTACATTTTCTTTTTTTTTTATTAATATATGCAAATTGTGAAATTGAATCGTTGTTATTATTCTTGGGAATGTCTGTGCTTTGTTTTCCAATTGTTTTCACAATGGTTTTCATTTCAGAGTTATCAAAATAACAGTCTGAACAGGAATTTGAAAATGGTTTGCTGATTCTATTTTTGCAGTTACACCAACTGCATATCCGGTGAAGGCTTATAAGACTTGAAAATCACTATTCAAAATATTTTATTTTCACCATCCTTTGGTGTCATTTCTGAAAGAATGCGTAGTGTAATCAAAAAGATGCAGTTCCTGTTATTGACAAATTTTATTTTATTTTTTTGGAGGGGGTGAGGAAAGAATGAGGAATACTAATGGAGATTTTCCTTAATTGTTGAGCATTGGATTCATTGATTTCTTTATCTTTTCGGTTTATCAACCTTTTGTGTGTAATTTAAAGCCGAAACATATTTTAGGATTGTAAGAATAAATACACTTCTTGAAAGTGAATATTGCATTAAATTCTTTTAAGGATAAAAACAATTTTTTAACATACAAGTCTTAATATTTAACCCTCAGCTGGAGGAGGAGACTGATTTTGTTTTCCCAAGATATTTACGCGTAAGTTTTTTTCCCCGATTTTCTTTCAATTTTTCTCATTCTTTTCTTTTCATTCTCATTTTTTTCTTGTATTTTCATTCTTTCATTTGCGGTCATTTTTTTTCCTTCATTTTTTATTCTTATTCATTTTTCTCTCATTCTATTATTCTCGAACGTTTTTCTTCCTTTTCGTTCACTCGTTTTTTATTCTTATTCGTTTTTCTCTCATTCTATTATTCTCGAACGTTTTTTTCCACTTTCGTTCACTCTTTTTTTATTCGTATTCATTTTTCTCTCATTCTATTATTCTCGAACGTTTTTTTCCTTTTCGTTCACTCTTTTTTATTCTTATATTCTATGATTTCTGTTCTTGTTTTACTTGGTAAACATGCTCTCTGTTGGTCAAATGTTAAGTTTTCTTTTATTTCTTTTTGCTTTTTTCCTGTTCTCCGTCTTTCGAACATATGATGCACATTCATTTTATCTATGTGGGCAACGATCGCTATTCCTTCATGAAATCTGCAATTCTCTTTAGAACTTTAAAAACTGCCTCTTGTCGAGTCTTCTCATAACTATGCAGATAAACCTTTGACAACTTCACGTTTTGAAAATGATCCGTTTTGGCAATGTTGTGTCAAAAATAAAAAGCTGTAGCATATTTCATTTCATGCTGTTCTGTTCAGGGATTTTGAAAGCTACGAGAAATAATTAAGACATTTGCGACGAAGGCATTAAAGAAAGACAGAAGCAGTAAAGACAAAAGCAGTTACGACATGACTGAATCGTCTAAGGCTTTAAATAGAAAGAAGAGATATATTGCAGACGATCTACAAATGGAATATGCATTTATTATTTAACAGGATTAATGACCTTATATATGGAAATAGACTCGGACATACAGATACACACACACGTATATTATATATATATATATATATATATATATATATATATATATATATATATATATATGTGTGTGTGTGTGTGTTAGCGTTCTTAAAACAGGCTCACATTGTGATAAAAAAGTAAAAAAAGCCAGATATGTGGCATAAAAGAAAAGGAATAAAAATGTATGAATGAAATATTCTTATATTAATAATACATTTTTTTATGTGTCTGCCTGATTAAAATAATCTCTATCAATTACAAGTTGTATGTATATATATATATATATATATATATATATATATATATATATATATATATATATATATATATATATATATATGTTCATAAAAGATAAAGAACAGTCAGGTTTAGAATCCGCAGTTCTTTAGCATAATATTATAATATTTTATTTAAAAAATATTTACATCGTGACATGGAGATTTCTATGTTTTGGAACTTAAATCTGTTCCCTTATCAAGCGATTTTGGGTATAAATTACCCCACAATACACACACACACACACACACACACACACACACACACATATATATATATATATATATATACATATGTGTGTGTCTATGTGTGTGTGTTGGGGCGTGTAAACAGACTGAAATAGATAGTTATAAAAAATACAAAAATAAAAAGACACGTGTTATAAAAAGAAACGAATAAAAAATAAGTGAATAAAGGAAATATTATGTATTCAAAGAATAATATATTTGGGGCATCTATCTATCTATCTATGTCTCTCTCTTTCTCTCTCTCTCTCTATATATATATATATATATATATATATATATATATATATATATATATATATATATATATATATGATCTGTATTATATATTGAGCTCTCATATGGACTAAAAGTTCTCTTTCGAACAATCCTTTCAATTATAATTTTATATTATATATATATATATATATATACAGAGAGAGAGAGAGAGAGAAAGAGAGAGGGATAGCTAGAGAGAGATAGATAGTGATAAAAAAGAAAGAGCTGAGAGAAGCGAGGTCTAAAAAGAAAGGAATAAAATAGAAACGTAAAAGAAATATATATTCAAAGAATAATACATTTGTTACATCGTTTCCTGTTTCGGATGTGTCTCCGGTTCCTTCTCTTAAAGTATATTTCTCTTTCACTCCCAGTAGCCCCTAGCGTCTTAGTGGCATTATCGCCTTGATTGGGGTGAAATGATAAAAAATAACATCTGAGTACAAGGGAACAAAACCAATGAAAAAAGAATGCACAGGAAGATTGTCTTGTGCTAATCTGGCATGTGTTATTAGTTTGCCTGCCTTTAAAATCAGCATTTTACATTTTTTTAAATTTCATCAAATTCTGAGATAAGTAGGAAATACACAACCAATTCCCCACACTTGATAGTCTGACACAAGGCCATAAAAATCAGCCATATGTAGAGCATCACTGCGATGACCCATTTCGTGCGTCTGGTGTTATTTTTTTATTTTTTTTTTTATCCGTATTTTAATTTAGTCTTCATCAGGCCTCCAGGATATTTCCCGTTCTTCCAGGTGAAAATTTCCAATTCTTAACTTAGAGAAATACTTACGAACACTTATCTAAGCTATGGCACCAGCCTCAAAAACGGCATCTACTTCTATTATGTTTATACGCGTTGACAATGACCTGAAAAAATCTTTTGCTAATCATTTTATCTAGAGCCAATAGCCGATTATACAATAAAAATATTGAATTAACCAGCAATATCCTCTCAAGACAGCTTTATCCCCATCGTTTTGTAGAAAATGCCCTAGATCACGAAGATTAGTCTGGAATCAGATGATTAGTAGGAGCTTCCACTATCAGTCGGTCTCTGTACCAAAAAATATTAGTTGGAGAGATTAACTAGCTAACTATTGCCCTACGACAAGCTGACATAAGTAATTTCTAAGTTTAACGTAATCTCTAAGAAGGTCAAAACTTTAAGATAAACAGTAAGCATTGCGGTCTTTATATTGATGCATAATTATTGATGAGACGAGCTTTCCCAAATCATTGCCCAAGTGCAAAGGACCTTCTGCCTTTTGATGGGGATTGAACTCACCATAGCAGTAATGACCTGTCAGATCTTCTCGCTAAAAAGGTCGTTTAACGGTTATGGACGTGGAAAGTGGAACCGGTGAACCGATTTTTTTTTTTATTCTGAGTCTCTTAGATTCACTTTCGTAGAAATTTCCTTCTGGCAGCAGACATTGGTTAAATAACATTGTAGACAGGACTCTCAAGGATTATTCTTAATCCAACATCGTCCATAAAGGAATATTACTCTAGAACACTATATTTCCAAACAAGTCATATTTTGTAGATATCAGTCAGTTATATGATACACGCATTTCTATACCTGACTGACGAACCAGATTTTTTTTCTTTCTGAGGTAGAGCCAAATATATAGAACCAGGCCTGTCCTGTTTTTACCCATATATGGTTGGGGAGAAGAAGAGGATTCATACCTTTCTCAAGGGTATTAGCACGTAAGTGAATGTAGTGGATTCGAGTGGAATTTGAACTCGGCTCTCCGATTCCTCAATCCGAGCCGTTATCCATTACTCCACCATGGCAGATAAGGAGGTAAAGAGCAATATGGGATTATCATAATCGAGTAAGCAACTTGACATTAATATCTACTATCTATATTTCTCATGTTGTCTGTCTGTGTGTCTGTGCCGCATTTCTCACCCGATTTCGATGCGGTTTTTCAACACAAGTTTGCAAACGGCTGCCGTAAGGACATGACAGAGCCCGATTTTTGAGTTCGGAATCAGGTTCCGAAAAAATCGATAATCGAAAAAATCGATAATCGAAAAGATTTTGCTTACAGAAGGAATGATTGCATTTCAACCAAATTTGACACCCTCTTAGAGTCTACCATTAGAAGTGTTGTCCAGAAGTTTCATGACAACGGACCCCTAAACAGCGCGAAAAATCGATAAAACCCAAAAACCGATACGCCCAGATTGCACCTGAACCGCATGTCGGTTTTTAGCGAAAACCGAGAGGATTTATGAGGAGGCCATTGGGAGTCATCATGTGAAGTTTCAACTCTGAGCACCCCCTGAACAGAGTGCAAACCGACAATCGGTCAACCCTTAAAAATGTTTTTTCCGGTTTTTTAAAGCTGTTCGTATTGTGTTTATTTTGTTTAGTTCTTTTTTTCGTAACAGATTTAATGTTTACTATAGAGCTTAGAAAAAGTTGGCAGTGTGATATAGGCAAAAAGTAAGGCATGTAACAACATCAGCACGGCAAAGGGCACTCCTCTAAAGGCAAGGAAGGGCAAAAATATTTTAAGTCAAGTGATAGCGATTGCTGTATTAGTCGTACTATTTTTGAATCAAGCACGGGCAACGCTGGGCCATGCTGCTAGTTTATTTTAAAAGACATCAAAATTTCACTGCCCATTTAAGTCTCGATGGATTTAGTTGTCTTTTTTTCTTCTTTTCTTCATACGTATTGACGTGAAATCCTCTTCCATATTGACAATCGATGCCAAAAGACACGATTCAGTCTGTCCTTCAGCGTCCCATCTTCTGTCCTTTGTTTTCATTATTTTGACATGAAGAGACACGTATTAATTACTGGTTGAACGTCATAAGCGTAAAATGCTGACATACCGCCCTTGTTTAGGCCATTAACGCTATCCGTCTTTATTTGAACATTGGTTTCAAACTGGTTTTGCCTGTTTACAGTTTTAAAATCTTTGTCATAGCAGACCTTATTATAATGAGGAAAATCGAACGAAACACATAACCCTGTCTCATTAAACGTTTCCCAAGTTCTATTTATCAAATCTGGTTAAAAATGAATACTTTTTCTCTGGGCGTTTTTGATCCTATTGTTCACTGAAAGCAAGACCCAAGAGCCATTCAAGGCAGAGACTTTGTGAATAGCCGGGAAGTATCAATGTGCAAATGTGCATGTGGTGTAACGATTATCGACAAGGAAAACGGAAAGTGAATTTAAAATTCCAGTGGAGGCTGTTGCGTTTATGTCGGACCAATGTGAAAGGCATGAATCCATTCCTTCATTCTCGGTTGTGGATATATTAGAGCAGACACTTTGGCAATCGAGAAAAACCCGTCTGAACGCAAAAGCTGTAGAGATTAAATAGCAGAGTAGATTAGTCTACCTTAATCTGTCTGAATTTCTGAGATGATGTATTATGTACACTATTTACATTATTTGGACTATTGTCCTCATCTTTGTTGCCATATTTATCCTAACATTGTACGCTCCGACCTACTTCAGGGGGTTGGAATGTCGAACTGACCATTTATTTCGATCTCTGGAGTAGACTGTTCTAGTTCCACGTGCCATGTCTAATCGATGTCACTTATCAGTTATCTCCTGTTAACTGCCCTCATCTTCGTCGCCATATTTATTACAACGTTTCGGGCGTTGTACGCTCCGGCTTTCTTCAGGTGGTTGGAATGTCGAACTGAACCCTTTATTTCGCTCACTGAGGTAGCTGTAACACGAGGGGAAGTGGAAAAATCAGGCGCGGCTAACCACATATAGAGAGAAAAGTGAGATCACCGCCCTCTGTGGGATCAGGTTGAGATCATAGACAAAGAACACCATTGGAAAATTCGTAAACTGCGCATATATATATATATATATATATATATATATATATATGTATACTGCGCAGTTTACGAATTATATATATATATATATATATATATATATATATATATATATATATATATATATATATATATATATAATACGTAAGGATTACATGCATCTGCACATATGCGCAACTCGGAGCCTGAATAGATGTACAAATGCCATGTAAACTACGGTTTTGATACTTGTATTGATTTTATGCAGAAAAAATAAAATGGAAATAATTTACACTAACTCTTCAAAGATACATATCCACTTGCGGCTCTATATGCATGTGGACAACTTATCTAAAGTATTCTTATATACACAATCACACTCATAAACTTAAGTATATACAAGGGTGCCCATCAGTATCTGTCTATATTTCTGAGATGAAGTATTATGTACATTATTTACATTATTCAGACTATTGTCTTCATCTTTGTCATATTTATTACAACGTTTCGGCCGTTGTACGCTATTTGGGCCCTGTCACTGGATCTTAAGGACACATGACACAGTGGATAGAGGCGTTAGTTAGATCCAGTGACGCAATATGATGACATATAGGGTACGATGAGTAAATTGACATCATTTTATATTTTTATTTTCGCGAATGCGTGTTTTTTTTTTGTTTTTTTTTTATTTTATCGTGTGCACTTTACAGGAGGGTCAGTTGGGCACCGTCTGTCAGAAAAAGAGGAGCATAACGCAATTCATTCCGCCATTATGACGCAGTTGAATAAGGAGACCAACGAAACTATTTGTAACACCAAAGATGAAGGCAAGGTTCATGGCAGCATTCGCCATCTTAAACAAGGAGTCCTTCCAGAAAAGTTGCATCATATTCTGTAGACGCCTGGAGTCCGAGATTGAAGGCAATGGCGATTTTATTGAATAAATTTACTCCTTCGTATTTGAAGATATTTTTTTGTAATTTTAGTAAATATATCTGTTAAAATGCTTTCCTGTTTATACGTTTTTTTATAGATACAATTTAAGTAAATTTTCTGTTTTTAATTAAACAGTATTAATTATATTTATCAGTCTGAATGTTCGAGAAATTTTATAGAAAACATGCATTCTCCGACAGGAATCGAACCTGTATTCCTATACGGAAACCGTCATTTGATCTGACGTGCTATGCCATTTAGCTACAGAGAAGCGTCTGGTTAACAAAGTCCACATTATTGTTTATAAACATACAATCTTCGACGATATTTCTCGATCGCTCATATCTGCTCACGAAAAGTATCTAAACGTAAACAATGACAACATATAATGAAATAGATTAAGTCCGCTAATTATTTAACATATTTTCTATTTATGCGTTATTTCTTGAAAATTCAGACCGATAAATGTAATTAGTACTGTTTAATTAAAGACCAGAGGATTAACTTAAATTGTATGTATAAAAATAACGTATAAAGAGAAAATACATACATATGTATTATGAAATGATTTGAAACAGTTCGACAATTATTTAAGACACTTTTTTATGCTTATACGTTCTTTTTTATAGATACAAATATTTAAGTAAATGCTCTCTTTATAATAAACAGTATTAACAACATTTACCGGCCTGAATGTCCGAGAAATTTTCATAGAAATTATGCGTCCTCCAACAGGAATCGAAACTTTATCCTATACGGAACCGTCATATAGCATAATGTGCCTTAATTAACTTAAATATTTGTATCTATAAAAAGAACGTATAAACATAATAAAATGTCTTAAATAATTTTCGGAGTTTATCCATTTCATAATGTATGACGTCGTTTGTTTACATTTAGATACGCATTTAACAGATATGAATGAATGAGAGAAAATCATGGAGAATTGTGTTTAAATACAATAAAATCGACCTTGCTAACCGAAAGCACCTCTGTGTTTCAATCGGTTACGGCATGTCCATTCTCAGTAACACCTTACATCTTAGTGACTTTATCGCCTTGTCGGGGGTGAAATGATAAAGATAATATTTCAATATATATATAAGTTCATATCCCCTATAAAAAAGGGATATGAGAGCATGGGTCGAATTTCAGTTGGGTTCGCTTTATTCACTTCAGAGCAAATACCCTCGGGAAACTACTCCCAGCTATGGGTTAAATAGCAGGACACCAGAATCCAAATCCAGAAGGATGAACCTATTCGTGATTTGCCATATCTTTAGGGATGTAATCATACACATTACACTTAGTCAATTGTGGGTTGGTGAGACAATTTAAGCCATAGTTAGAAGTTTTGTATTCAGAGATGCCCTTCTTCTTAATTAGCTTCCACACAAGCTATAAGACGCAGTCTGTCCTGCTGGGGTGGGGGGTGCAAAAGATGGATTCATAACCTTCCCAATATAACGAACTCGACTGGCATTCTGCTCTCTGATTTCTCGATCCGAACTGCTGTCCATTATTCCACCATTTTTAGGACACGTTTGGGGGAAAAAAAAACCCATTGTTATTCGAGAAAAAAAATGATACTGCAACATTCATTCGCGAAAAGGGAATTGTTCTTACAAACTAAAAAATATGAATCAACTTTAAATAACCCGCAAAAAGTTGATAAGCCGTAAAAAAGCCAAAAAAAAAAAACATGTCAATGAAATCAATGTTAAAAAGAAATGGAATTTAAAATAATTAATAAAATGATCCGTATGTTCGGGACATCGTTTTTTTTTTAATTTACTTCAACCACATTAAAAATAGGATTAATAACTCATCGATTATATAATAATCGTAAGAATCACGAATCTAGTCTAAGATATTTTTATTAGAGCTCCGTGAATAAATAAATTCTTTCTGTTTGATTTGTGAAATTTGCATGACAAACATATTTCAACATGGTATTAGAATCAGTTTCTTTCTGAGGTCGAAATAATTCTATTTTGAAATTTCCATGATTATAAGTCGACGATACAAGATCGAATCAGAATGACGGAGACATAAAGATTTAACAGCAGCCTTATATATGAGGCAAAATTAAATTCTTAATCACGTCCTTCTTTCAAATGTTCGATCTGAAATATTCAAAGGCCTGACGTATTAGAGAAATATAAACCAGCTCCTTTCATATGATTAGAGATTTGGCTGAGAAATTCAGCGTTCGATAATTGTTTATTTATAGACCATCGGTCATATGAGGGAGATATTTTCGCGGCATTTGTTTCACGGCATAATCATAACGTCTGGGTCTTCACCGCTCGATAATTATTAAAAGGAAAGAGGAAATATGTGTTTTTTTATTTTGTATTTTCTGGTTAGACATCTTTTCCTTTGAATTATTTATATAAATTCTTGTGTAAATTACGGAATAGTGAGTTAAAGGAAAATCTGTTTTATTAAATTCTGATTTCATTTTATTATTCATATATTCTATGAGATAACGATATATATATATATATATATATATATATATATATATATATATATATATGAAGAACAATACTGGGAGCAGGGGAAATTATGACAAAGTGGGAAAAAACTTTTCGTATGACGGGTTAGGACATCATCGGACTAAATTTGTTACTACACATGCGCACGAGCGAGGGATGCTGGGAATTTTCATTTATTTTTGGATATAATCTCGCCGACTTCCTTCCTATTTGTTTATACTTCTGAGATGAGGTATTATGTACACTACTTACATTATTCGGAATATTGTCCTCATCTTTGTCACCATATTTATTACAACGTTTCGGCCTTCGTACGCTCCGGTCTTCTTCAGGTGGTTCGAATGTCGAACTGAACCCTTTATATCGCTCACTGGCCTAGCGTATGTGCTGATTCCTTAAGTTTACGAATTTTCCAATGGTGTTCTTTGTCTATGATCTCAAACTGATCCCACACATGGCGGTGATCTCCCTTTTCTCTCCATATGTGGTCAGCCATGCATGATTTTTCCACTTCCCCTCGTGAAACAGCTTTCTGGTGTTCTTGAAGCCTTAGCTTAAGGGGGCGGCCTGTCTCCCCTTTATATTTCTTTCCGCAGCTGCACAGGATAGCGTACACACAGTCTTTAGTCATTTTATCCTCTATGGAGGGATTTTAGACATGGCAACTAGAACAGTCTACCCCAGTGAACGAAAAAAAGGTTCAGTTCGACATTCTAACCACCTGAAGAAGGCCGGATCGTACAACGGCCGAAACGTTGTAATAAGTATGGCGAAAAAGATGACGACAATAGTCCGAATTATGTAAATAGTGCAAACAATGTATTGTTGGTCATTCTACTAGAAATAGGTATTGTTGGTATTTTTACTATAAAAAAGTATTTTTTATAATTTCATAGCTTTTTTTGAAGGTTTCAATGTTTGCCCAAGCTGGGACCCTAACAGGTGCAACCACCCCAGATCAGTGTGCACCTGGGAATAACAGCAATTAAGATAGGGGTTCGTTCTCCTCAAAACCTTCAATCTCCCTTGCAGCCAGATGTAGTTTATCGTCTTACCCAGGACTATGTCATAAGATGAGCAAATACTTTAAAATTTTCCCCTGAATATCTGCTATCCCCTAGCCTGCACATACTGTGCACAGGTCTAAAGCGGTATCGTCGTTCAGTGCGTAGTAATTTTATTTTCTATTAGTTTAAAAGCATCAAACAGACTGACGATTGCAGAGAAATGCTCGTAGACTTTTTTGCGTCAAATTATTAATAGCAGTATCAGCTTAAAGTCAAAAGTTAAAAGTTGTATTTCGCTTACTTTAATCGGCTAAAAGCTACCTCGAAGATATAATTCTTATGATCGTTACAACTTGAATTCATCTTGTCCCTAGAGTCACCCTGAAACACAGTCATAAAGATGGAATTTCAGTAGCAAAATAATATAATTTACTATTAATTTCCGCAAAAAAGATATGCGTTTATTTGATAAGTGTATTGCTAAAAGACTTTTTTTTAAGATAGAGCTGGTGAATTAATGACTATGGTCAGAGCAACCAAACATTTTACGATCCATCCGTAAATGTTGTGCTGAAAAGTCTACATCTTAACCAAGAGGGATTCCTGAAATAATTCCGATGTTTACTCATTTAGTTAGATTTTGGTAAAAGGGTTAGGCTGAGATCTTTTCAGCTCCTCTTTCATGGCATATTATGGGAAATCCAGAACTAGAATTGTGCAGAAAATAAAGTTGATTAATCATGCATATCGATGCAGTGGGAATAAATCTACCAAAAGTTTGGTTGGTAATAGTCTGAAGAAGTCTACTTAATTTAGGAATTATGGCGATTGATGGAAATCATGTACATTTCCGTATAAAACAAAAAGAAAAGGAAACATATTTACACTATTTACATTTTTCGGACTGTTTTTCTCATCTTTGTTGTCACGACGTTTCGGCCGTTGTACGCTCCGGCCTTCTTCAGGTGACTGGAATTTCGAAAGAAACCCTTTATTTCGTCCATTCGAGTAGATTGCCCTAGTTCCAAGTGCCATGCTTCTTCCGGGTATCTCAGTATTAGTTAATTCTCTTTACTATCTCAACTCTTCAATTTTTTTGTTCGCCTCTGCTTTAACCAGGTATTGAACTGGCAACTCTTTGGGCCAAGCCACTGGATTACTTTAACCACCGCTTTTATCCACTGGGCCATGTGTCCTTAATACAGGGTTCGGTTCGAAATTCCAGTCATCTGAAGTAAGCCGGAGCGTATAACGGTCGAAACGTCGTGAATATGGCAACGAAGATGAGGACAACAGTCCGAACAATGTAAATAGTGTAAATAATTAAAATACCTCATCTCAGAAATAATGACAGAAAAAAACCTCTTTCATCTTTTTGGTTTCTCTGACCATTTTTTTTTAAATTTACGCCATCAGGATCTCATAGCTCTTGCTACGGATAAAGATATTCCAATTTGGATTAAATTCTTCAAACCTTGTGTTATAGCTCTAAATGAGTTTAATAATGCCACTGTCTGGATGATTCCACCTCTGATTTCTAATTCTTCAAGACCTTTTCCCAATTTGCGTCTGTAACCATACATGGACGCTTAGCTCCATATTCTTTTGGCATCAGTTAAAACTGACTATATTTTTCTCTGTTTATCTAAAATAAAAAAAAATAAGGCGTCTATTTAAACTAAGGCAAAATTAATGTGTCAATCTGTCGGCGTAGCAAAAGCATCGGCCCAACATGCAAATTACAAATTGGAGATACCAAAATCAAACAAATGATACGATTAGATCGTAGATTATCTATCTATCTATCTATCTATCTATCTATCTATCTATCTATCTATCTATCTATCTATCTATCTCAGTCTGTTCATATCTATCTATCTATCTATCTATCTATCTATCTATCTATCTATCTATCTATCTATCTCAGTCTGTTCATATCTCTCTCTCTCTCTCTCTCTCTCTATATATATATATATATATATATATATATATATATGTATATATCAGTCTGTTCATATCTATCTATTTCAGTTTGTTCATCTTTCTACATCAGACTGTTCATATCTATCTATCTATTTATCCAGCCAGCTAGCTAGCTAGCTATCTCAGTATGTTCATCCCGATTCGATCTAGTGTAATTATGAAATAAATTTTATTAAAGGATACAATTTAGTCATAGATTATTTCGGACGAAATTGTATGTTAAATGATAAAAATATTATACTTGTAACATACTTTTGATAAATAATCAACATGTTCAAGTTAGCTTCGTATTTTACTGTTTTTTGAGACATGCAAATTTCCTACTTTATTTCTGCCTTCGGATTTACGGCTATCTTTTGCATCCAACTCAAATTTGAAAAGAAAAAAAAAATTAAATACTCTTTGGCAAATAGTCGGCCTTGCGGTCAACCGAACTGGAGTGTTTAATAAAACTATCAATTAAACGTATCGACTCTGCCAGTCGAATTATCTCTGTAGTGTATTAAAATAAGTACGTTTTTTCTTCATTAATTTAGCCAGCAAACAATTAAAGACATCATATCTATTAATTAATAGTTAACAATCAGATTCGATTAACAGAGAATTATAAATGATTATTTATTGTCTGTTGGAATTCACTTTTGTCTAAATAGTTCACCCAAAATAACGAAAATAATTTTCCGAAGTTTGTTACAAATAATGAGAAACCGGTTCCACTTGATATTTATAATGAATAAAATATATTTCATAATTAAAATAATTATTACTGCAGATATGTTTTCGACAAATTTTGTTCACATGTTTTGAACAATAAGTAGTTAGCAGGGAGAAGAAACTCTAGATTATTGAGTTATATCACATTTCAAGGCTTGCGTTATATATATATATATATATATATATATATATATATATATATATATATATATATATATATATATATATATATATATATATATATAGGTAAGAATCTGGATATCAGTTGAATCCGCTACCTTGGTTTCAGTCGATTTTTTATCAAATGAGCACCTAACGTTTTTTTATTCCCCCCCCAAAAAAAAACAAAAACAAAAAAAAACAAAGTAAAGTTTCAAAAATAAATAAACAAACACACTACGTCGGGTATAATAGAAATTATGAGAATAAGGAAGAAGTCAAAAGGTCTACATGTTATTTTTACTATCGTTTTGTCACGTGTATTGAGCACTAATTAATACTGCTGTTTCCTTGTCTCATTCAACTCTTTTCATGTATTTTATATATATATATATATATATATATATATATAAATTATTATATATATATATATATATATATATATATATATATATATACAAATTATTATATATATATATATATATATATATATATATATACAAATTATTAACCCTTACGCCCGCTTTTTTTAAAATAATTGCTCTAGCCGTTACCATAGTAATTTTAATTTTAATAATGAATATGCTTATAAAACGCATAAATTTCATGAATTATTTATTAAAAAAAAATGCTTGAAGATGGAACAGATCTTGGTACTTTAATTTAATTTAATTCAAATAATTATATTGAAGTTTTTTTCATTCTTGTTTTGAAACATGAGAACTCTTATGTAGCGATGGAATCATATTTTTTAAATAAATAATTATATATATATAAGTGTTAGTGTGTGTGTATATATATATATATATATATATATATATATATATATATATATATATATATATATATATATATATAAATGAAAAGAAAGAAAAGTAAGATATAAAATCCGGTGTTCTTATAGATATTTTATTTTTTACAAAATAGTGCTCAATGTAAATTTACAGAGCATTAATATTATAAATTAATTGATTTAGCGAAAAAAAAAATTTTAAATCAATTAATATATATATATATATATATATATATATATAAAGGTGGAGTATGAAACAAAACAAACTATTTTTTTTATTTTTTTTTAGTAATATGAGGTTTTAAAAGGTGACACGACACGTAGTGGTAAAATATGACCAAATATTGAGGCGTCAGCAGATGCTGACGTGGATTTGGACAAGAAACCAGTATATTAAAAAAACAAAGACAAAAATGATTTACGTTAGCATTCATTTCCTGGAGTAAGTTCTTTAATATAATGTGTTCAAACCCCCTAGGGTAGGTGGCATCAACCAGAAAATACATTTTGTTCAGGAGGCGGTGCAGAGTTATTACCTGGCGCCCGAGGCGACTAAAGAGTAGGCAGACAGCGCTTAAGGAATTTTTGTCACTATTCTATGTATGTCTGTTCACCCATAACATTTAAATTCGCACATGTCCCAACACGTAAGCCACGGGGTGGCATACCTCCAGCGTTTACTAGCTGTCGGACCGCCAGCGTGTGCCTCTCAGCAATGTTGCCACAGGCAGACCACTAGTGGCTCACCAGTGATCTCAGTCTGTTCATATCTATCTATCTATCTATCTATCTATCTATCTATCTATCTATCTATCTATCTATCTATCTATCTCAGACTGTTCAAATCTATTTATCTATCTTTAATCTATCTCAGTCTGTTAATATCTATCTATCTATCTATCTATCTATCTATCTATCTATCTATCTATCTATCTCAGACTCTTCAAATCTATTTATCTATCTAAGTATGTTAACATCTATCTATCTATTTATCTATCTCAGACTGTTCAAATCTATTTATCTATCTTTAATCTATCCCAGTCTGTTAATATCTATCTATCTATCTATCTATCTATCTATCTATCTATCTATCTATCTATCTATCTCAGACTCTTCAAATCTATTTATCTATCTATCTAAGTATGTTAACATCTATCTATCTATCTATCTATCTATCTATCTATCTCAGACTGTTCAAATCTATTTATCTATCTTTAATCTATCCCAGTCTGTTAATATCTATCTATCTATCTATCTATCTATCTATCTATCTATCTATCTCAGACTCTTCAAATCTATCTATCTATCTATCTATCTATCTATCTATCTATCTATCTATCTAAGTATGTTAACATCTATCTATCTATCTATCTATCTATCTATCTATCTATCTCAGACTCTTCAAATCTATTTATCTATCTTTAATCTATCTCAGTCTGTTAATATCTATCTATCTATCTATCTATCTATCTATCTATCTATCTATCTATCTCAGCCTGTTCATATCTATCTATATGTCGTTATTTATTGCTTGTAGATCTATCGCAAACTGTTATTTTCCTCTATCAAATTATTTTCCTTAACACTAATATATCTTCCCTAGTTCTTTTTCTATCATATAATTTTAAAAATTTCAAATCTTTATTCTATGGCCATTAAATAAAAATCGGAAATTTGAATTAAAGTATAACTCGTAAACTTTCTATCTAGAATGACATCACTTAACATAGATAATCAAATCTTAACGAAGACGAATTCTTTTAATCGTATGAACACCAAGTAGATTTTCAACTTGCATATGTCTATATCTCTGAGATGCGGTATTACGATTGCTTGCATTATTTGGACTGTGATCCTCATCTTCATTGTCATATTCACAACGTTTCGAACCGAACCCTTTTTTTCGACCACCGGAATCCCTTGTAAGTCTAATCCAATTTTGACTCTTCACCATCCTTGCTTGTCACTTCTCAGCTTTTCATTCCCATAAAATTATTAGATAATATTCCTGGTTTCTTATTTTGTCATTATAATTCGTGAGTTATAATTTTATGAAGTCGCTCTTCCTCTAAATGTGCGCCAGAGTTTTTAAATATCCTTTTCTGATTTCAAGAAAGACTGTCTTCCTAATTATCATTTTCTTGCTTAATTATCAAGTCTTCTGTGGTTGAAGTTTAACATTCAGAATAGCGGACGCAGAAGGTGTCGTTTTCTGGTGAATTTTTGTCAGAATATAAATTTTATTTGTAATTTTGTGCTCTGTACTTTAGCGATCGAAGGGTGTATTGATACAATGCTGAGATAAAAAGAATTGAATCGTTAGCTTCTGTAACAAAGTATACAGCTATAGAGAGTAAGATATTTTCCCCGCTTTGTATCTCGTTGTCATTCTAAGAAGTAAATCACAGACTGATAGTCTACGATATTGCTTCGTTGTGGACTTTATGTGATGTAAACTGACAAAAGCTGAAATGAAGCTATTGGCTAAGTAATTTCGGCAGTTCGATTACAGATCAATTCAGATCAATGAAAGCGACGTATTGAAAAGTATTTTTTAGTCATCCAAATGTGTCTTTCATATGGTAGCTTTGTTCCAAAGCTTTGTTCTGTCATCGAAAATCAACACAATGGCAGACAGTAGACAAAGCCCTCAAACGTAAGCACCCGCTAACAATTTCAGTTGATTTGCATGGTATTAATTCTGCTCCGTTTCATACATTCCGCTTACAGTCCAGTCTATCACTCTGTCTCTCTCTCTAACACGCACATAAACACACACGTATATATATATATATATATATATATATATATATATATATATATATATATATGTGTGTGTGTGTGTGTGTGTCTGTCTGTGTGTATGTGTGTTTGTTTGTTGGCTACACCTGTTATTGAAAGTAATCATTCTGATGTTTAGTATTGAAATACTAATTTTGAGAAATCGGTTGATTCGACAAATTTTCAGTAAACACTTGTGCACACACACACAGATACTATATATATATATATATATATATATATATATATATATATATATATATATGCCTGTGTGTGCTTGTGTGTAATATTCAATGCTTTATATTACTTCCACTGTTTGAAATAACAGTGAAGTCAATTGAAACAAGTGTATCCAATAATAAATCGTTTAAAGTTGTAAAAAAATAAGGTCGTATTTTAACATTAACAAACACACGCACCGGCATACGCACACACACACACACACAAATATATAGTGGGAGAGAGGAGGTGCGATGGGTAAATTGTCGTGTAATTACATAAAACGGAAAATAACACTAACATTTTATTTAAGAGATATATTTTACTAAAGTTACAACAAAATATCTTGAAATACTAAATTTATTCAATAAAATCGTCATTAATAGTAAATTATAATGTAAAAAATTTCCAATAATCCAATGCGTATTGTGCTTTTCTGATAATTCAAAGTTCATAAGTGAGATGTTTTTTTTTACTCATTCTTTTTCTTTTTCTGTAGACATGGTATGAAATGAAAGATGTTCAATATCTTTTTCTTTTCGGGTTAATTTCTAAAGGTTTTGTAAATTTCCTTTTAATTTTCTGGCTTTCTCTGATTGCGATATTGGAACCTCAAACGTGTCATCTTCTATGGGATCCCTGTCGACTAGACTTTCATACCGTTTACTAATTTGGTTTACATGACGTTTGTTTATAAATTTCGGTCCGTGAACCATGTAAATCATGTTACCAATTTGTTTGTCTATTGTTCCTATCTCCCAGTGAGATTTATTATTCTCAAATACACGAAAAAAAAACAAAAAAAACTTTTCACCGATCTTAAAGCGCTTTGTAAGCACTTTATTCCTATTTCCCGCTTTTGTTTCACTCGGAAGGAATTTGTTAAATGCCGATTTTATTTTCCTGTCAAACATGACCCCCGCTGGCGTTTTGGCAGATGAAGCACTGCTATTAGAGGTTACACGATAGACCTGCAAAAGCTGCTAGCCGTATCGGTGGGAGTAACTCTTGTCTTCCTCAGTGCTCTCTTGAAAGTGCTCACAAAACCCTCTGCTTGCTCATTACTTCTTGGGTGATATGGCGCCGTGGTAATATGTTCGATCAGGAATGACTGATAAAAATTCTTAAATTCGCAGGATGTGAAATATGTGGCATTGTCTGCCACGATACAGTCAACAACTCCGAAACGGTAAAGTAGCTGGTGCAAAAAATTACTGTCAACTCCATGGTCGACTTCTTACATTTCAATATTTTTGGCCACTTGGAATAACTCAACTACTACAAGGTAGTAAAAACCATCAAGTGGGCCAAGCAAAATCAATGTGTATCCGCGACCACGGACGGTAGGTTTTAGGCCAGGGTTTGAATTTTATCGGGGCTGCTTTAGCAGTCAAAGCGTACCCTTTCCACGTTCTTACAGTGTTTTCAATATCCTTGTCCATGTTGGTCCAGTAGACGTAACTTATTATCATACTCTTCATTCTTAAAGTACCCGGATGGCCAACATGGAATTTCTTTAATGTTATTTTCTGTAGTGTAGATGGGATTAATTCTCTGTCCTTAGTATATCGTTACAGAGTTAATAAACTTCTGAGATATTCTGTTTTTTAGTATTTAGTTTATCCTTTACTTCCTTTATGAACTCATCATCGGACGCTTTGTCTATTATCTCATCAGTTGTTATCAGAAGCTCCCTCACAGTATTGCACAAGGTACTTTTTATTTAGACCTCTTTTCTTATGGCAGCAATGACTGTGTCTTCCAGGGTTTAAGCATATTTAGGTGTCAATCTAGACAACCCGCCTGCATGACAGATTTTTGTGGATGCGAGAAACTCCATTTTGTAGTTATTTTTGAGGGGAATGGTTCCCCATCTTTGCAGTCTATTAGCTGGATGTGTTGGAAGACCCTTTTCTGATCCAAAGATAGTAAGGAGTGGACGATGGTCTGTCTGCAACAAAAAGTACCTTCCATGAATAAATCTATGGAATTTAGTTACCACCAAAAATATTCCTAAGGCTTCCTTTTCTATGCGAGTTCTTTGCGAGTAACCCCTTTCAGCCGGTAATATCGTCCTAAGTTCAAGGGCGATTAGCTTTACCGACTCATCCTTTATCTTGTGTAAAATGCACGCCCCGATGCCATAGGAGCTAGCATCGCTGGCTACAATGACGTCAAGGTTTGGATCGTAATGAGTCAGGAACAGATTTGATGTAATAACGTCCTTTATTTTCTCAAATGCTTCCTGGCATCCGGTTGTCCATTACCACTATTTATCTTTTCTCAATAATTCATTACGTGGAGCTTTCAAACTCTGCATTCTTTGGACAAGAACTTTGTAATAATTGGCAAGACCTAAAAAAACTTTGAAGAGCCGACACATTTTTTGGTGCTGGCATATTACGTATTGCCGTTGCCCCATTTGGGTCAGGACGTCTTCCATCTTTGTCAATTATTTGCCCCAAGTACTTAATCCTCTCTAAGAAAAAACTCACACTTCCCATCTTTTAATTTGAATCCGTAATCCTAGATTCTCCTGAACACCTGCCAAACGTATGATTTGTGTTCCTCGATGCTCTCATATTTCATTAGGACGTCATCGAGATAGGCCACCGCAAAATCCAGACAATTTAACATCGTGTCCATGAACTGTTGAAAAGTGGAAGGGACGTTCTTAAACCCGAACGGAAATCTTAAAAATTTGTATAAACCCTTGTGGGTGTTTATGCAAAGGAACTTCAAGCATTCCTCGTCCACGGGTATTTGTAGATATGCGTCGCTTAAGTCAATCTTAGAAAAATATTTTCCTCCACTGAGCTTGGAAGGGGATAATGGTGATCCGTTAGGGCGCTGTTCAGTACATACACGAATTTCTTTAATCTTTTTTTTTTTAATATAAACTGTGGGAGATGACCATTCACTATATTCAACCTTTGCCAGAACTCGCATTTCCTCAACTCGATTCAACCCCTCGTCAATTTGATTTAACGAGTCAAGTGGAACGTTACGTTTTTTCTTAAAAATAGGGTTTACGTCTGGCTTTAACTCAAACTTAGAAGACATTTTGTGCATTTTCCTAGTCCTCCACTGAAGACATCGGGAATTTTTTTTAAGTTCACTTTTCAACTTTTATTCTTCGTCAGTCAAATTTTCAACAATTTGCCATAATGAGTTAATAGGCATATATCAAAGTTGAAACTGTTCTAACCAATCAGTTCCGAAGAGATTACCCGTATTCTTCATAATATACGCCTTTAGTTTTAAACTTTTATCTTTGAATTAAACGTTCGTTATAAGTTCACCCACAAACTTAATAGGGCCGCCAGTTACACTTTTAGCTATTCGGTTCGTTCTTAACAAAGTCGGTTTACCCAGTTTTTTGCATGTTTGATAATTAATTAATGATAAGTCTGAATCCGAATCAAGCTGTAGCCTTATATTTTTGTAAAATATTTGCACTTTTCTGATGTTACGACTTTCTGGTTCATCAGACATGGTCATTTTTACAAAACGTTTTTGTCTTGTTCTTAATCCTGTAGTGGGAACATTGTGTTCCAATTTATCGCAATTAAAATATTTTTTTTTATCTTTAAAAGGACAATCTCTATACAAATGTAATTGACCACAAGCGAAACTTTGTCTTGACGGCAAAGTAACTTTTATTTTTTTGGTTGACTCTTTTTAATTTTTCTTTGGCGTAATTTTTTAATGTGAGCCACGTCACTTTGTTCAATGTTTTTCGAATCCTTTCTGACGCTCACGAAACGTTGGCAATCCTCGGCAAGTTGCTGTAAATTAACGTCGGGCTAGTTTTCTTAGGCAAACTTAGTATATTCTGATGTGCCTAATTTCCTGAGGAGTAGGCGAGCCTTTTTATTGCACAACCCGTATTGTATAAGTCCTCGTAACTTTTAAAGTACGAAGCGAATGTAATTTCTTCTTCAGGTGCAAACGTGAAGTTTTCGATAGCACTCCATATAGCATTTTGAGGGAACGCGTTTTCACTGTACACTTTTTGACTTTTGATGGATATATTATACAAGTGCCTTTGCTCATTCTGTTTTTGAAGGATCATTTCTTCCAATTTTTGTTGTCTAACCTGAATTTCTAGATGCAAAGTTTCTTCTGCTATTCTGCTTGTTCTCGTTGCAATTTCTCTTGTCTTTCTTGATATTTCTGTTCCAACAGTAGTTGTTGTTCCTGTTGGTGTTTTATCAACTCTAGCATTGCACTTTTAAATTTGTCCATTTTGCTGCAGTAGTTCGTAAAATTAAGAAATGAGAGGAGGGAATATGTTTTTCTCTTTACCCTCTTAACCAACAATAAGTCTGTTTGACATGTACGATTCTTTTACTGAAAAATTTAAAAGCGGGATAGGGGGGGGGTAAATTTTTACTTTACCCTATTAACGGAAACACTAAGTCTGTTTGCCTTGTACAGTTCTTTTTCCTGACTTGTTGGAATGGAAAAAAATAACAAGATGCACCAACCTTCTTCCTAATCACTGAATTGAACTTGTAGAAATCCTATTGTTTTGAGGAGTTTCTTTTTTTTCACTGTCAGTGTTGTAATTATCACTGGTTAACCCTTTTGTCATAGAGTTTGATTAGAATTCCTTTCTTCACAACTGTTGTAGACACTGGCAAAAAAAATATGATTTAACGTGAAGTCCGTTTCTTTGAATCCTTCGTCGCCAAGATGTTGTGACCAAGTCAATGGTTAAAAAAATAACAAAACAAGTGTTACATATCATATATCAAACAGTAAGTACAACAGAAGAGTATTATACACTATTGAATGTCTGTCGGATGACCCAGCGTTCAATCTATTCGACTGTTATATTTAACAGTTCCTCCCCACGAAGGATGTATGCAGCACAAGTCCGCGTTTACCGTGGGTTCTCCGAGTCCGTAGGCTCGGCTAATATTTCTTTAGAACACGCATAAACGGGTTCAAGGCCTGTCTACCTCCCCGGACGAAACTTTACCCTGCGGCAAAGCCTCGTCCGAGTTCCTCTCTGTTTAAGGCAGAGAAGTCGACCGTAATGAACAATCTATTCTACGGTCCCCCAAGTCCTTCTCTCCTACTAATCTTATAGTTGTCGGAACAGTCTAAAAAAGACTCTTTACAGGGAGGACACCGCAGCAGTAGTACAGTAAACAAATTCGTTGAGATATAATCCAGGTAGATCCTAATAATATCAAATATTAAAACCGATCCACAAAGAGAGCTGAATATCCATCCACCGGGGTTGAAGACCAACGTACATTACACATAGGGTACTTTTTTAAAATTTTTGCTGTGTAATATATATATATATATATATATATATATATATACACACACACACACACACACACACGCATATATATATATATATATATATATATATATATATATATATATAAATCAAAATCCGGGTAAGCAATAACTGATCACAACTATCAGTTTCATGTGTTATCACACAATTATTAGACGACCAATATATATATATATATATATATATATATATATATATATATATATATATACTGTCTGTCTGGGGATGACAATATATATGCTCCTGAAAATTTATTTCGATTGAACTCACTGTGGAGGAAGTGTGGGTTTGTAAACAGTGACTATTACGGCTAATAATGCCAGATTCTTCGGTAAATCGAATCGAGTTCTCATAGTCACTGTGTGTTTATATTAAAATAAATACGCTTAAATTCACATGCACCCCTTTCCGTACGCTTAGTGGTAGAGTCCCCGACTAACGTTAATTCAGTCAGGTTTTCGGACATCTAGTTACACTGATGAGCTGTGATACGGCGAAACAGTCTGTCTGTGGATGACAATATATATATATATATATATATATATATATATATATATATATATATATATATATATATATATATATAAGTAAAGTTCCCAACAGACAAAATGAAACAAATACATAGTTAGGCACACGCTGATAATTACAGAAGCTTTGGGGAGAGACGAGAATCAAGAAGAATAGGAGAGAGAATGAAATGTAAGAAGGGTGAGGGGATGAGACTGTGTACAAAATGCAAAAGAGATGGCCGTGAGATCACAAATGTAACAGAAGGAGGAAGATAAGCAGAAGACGTAGAGAATAAAAAAAGGGTAATGACTCGAAAGAAACGAGACGATGGCACACAGCAATGAAAGCTACATAAAACGTCAATGAAAGTCTGCAGATAAGATTGATGAAACCGGTCTACAAGGAAGAAAATTCTCTAACTTCTAAAGACAGTTGCAGGTACCAGTATTCAAGAAAGAAACAAGTGACAGTAACGGATTTTTTTTAGCAGAATAAAAGGGAGGTGCAATCGACATAATTACATTGCAGAAGATAAAAAGCCCGAGCAAATATTTATATTAAATGGCCGGTTTATCAGGAAAACTGGGAATATAATGAGCATAAGTAAAAAACATCAAAACAAACCTCGACAAATCAAGAGATAGAATCTGTCGAAAGAAAGAGCGGGAAAATGTCAGTTTAATCAAAACAATTCGAGGGTTGTATTGACATTCAGTAGCACTTTCACTGTGGCATTTTATAACCAAATGACGCTATGAATTGATGAAGTAGTGACAAAGTTAATAAATAAATCTAGTAAATGTGTTGATAATATATTTAAATATAACTAAAACTATACTTAGATTTAACCGAAGCGTTTCGTCGTCTGACGGGCTTTAGCGAAGCAAATATGATGGTTTTATTTGGCACTCAAAATTTTTAAATTTAAGAACTCTCATAAATATTCATCAGGTTAACTCTAAATTTTAAGTATTCGAAGATACTATAGGACGTAATCTAGGTTCTAACACATAAACATTTCAGTTAGCTCGCTGAATATTTAAAAGTGTCTTTAAATTTAAAATTTCCCTTTCGAAGATGCCGCATGGCGTAATCTAAGGTCTAAATGCCTAGACATTTCAGTTAACCTGTTGAATATATATGATCGTTCTTAAAGTTAAATATTTGAGTAACTGTCAAATATATACTTGACGAAACGTGTCAGCTAGATACTGGTGTATAGTTTCCTCTTGTTTTTCCATTGTATAAAACAATGAAAGCGAGTGAGAACGTTATAACTTAGTGAGCATGCGCGACAGAGTTTAAGGTTAATCTGTGACAGGCAGTTTCACACTGCATAGTTTATCTCTGTTACCATAGCAACAATCCCAATAAGTTTTGGTCATACTTAGTATATAATGAAATATAGTTTTAAGGCATGTTTTATTTATGGGTAAATGTGCTTAACATCATGAAAAGATTTTTAACACACGATGTAGAATTTTTTCCGTACACGTATATATATATATATATATATATATATATATATATATATATATATATATATATTTTGCAGTATTTGCATAATTCGGACTGTTTTCTTTGTCTTCATTGCCATATTCACAACTTTTCGGTCGCTGTACTCTTCAGTCTTGGTTGCCATATTGTATTAATCAGTAATAAGGAGTGCCAGAGAAAAGAAATGAATAACAACAAAAATTGCAATATAAGCTATGGATAAAAAATTGAACTAATAATAACAGAACAAAATTACAATATGAGCACTAGTAAAAAAAAAAATGATTGCTGAGTATTAATTTTATAAGTTCCAAAAATTCATGGGTCGATTTCCTCAAGGGCACACGACCCACTGGATAAAGACATTAGTTAAATCCCGTGACTAGATCCAAAGAGTTGTGAGTTCAATACTAGTCCACAGCAGTAGCGAAACAAAATAAAGATGAGTTAAAGTTAAATAATTGAGACTTGTGGAAGAGGCATGGCAGGTGGAGC
This sequence comes from Acanthosepion pharaonis, assembly GCA_903632075.3. NCBI lineage: Eukaryota > Metazoa > Mollusca > Cephalopoda > Sepiida > Sepiidae > Acanthosepion > Acanthosepion pharaonis. The sequence continues at coordinate 3,539,946 of CAHIKZ030003632.1, read as the reverse complement.
TAGTATATTCTACCTCGGTGGACGAAATAAAATCACCCGAGGAAGGCCGGAGGGTACAATATATATATGGAAATGCGGATGAGAATAACAGTCTGAATAATGTAAATAATGCAAGAAATATTAACATCTCAGTGATATAGATATATATATATATATATATATATATATATATATATATATATATATATATATATATATATATATATATATATATTTGTCTGTTTATATAGATCTTTTGTTTCATCAGAATTTCATGTACTCTTCGAATCTTCACGCTTAACGTGTTCTTCAAGACATTCTGTGAACGTCTTTTTTTCCTGGCCGTTCCTTGAATGTCGCCTTCAACGAATGAACAAATAAATAAATCCAATCAGTGGCAATGTTGAATTCTCGCGCATGATTTTATCAACAGATTTGGATTGACGAATAAAATAAATACTGAAGACATACACAATGCAGTTAATTGGTAATAGAGGACCAAGCGAATAAATGTCAGCTTATAACTAACAATTGTCGCCAGGTTTTTGCAAGAATTCTAAAAGATAATCTATTTACATATCAACGTTTTACATTCTAATGCCAATACATATACGTACATAAGATGACTGAAGGAAAAGTACACTAGCTTTGTCTCCAGCGTCTTTATCAATCATTGCATTTACTTAAAATATTCAGGAGTCTATAACAGACATTTTCCAAATAATTAACTTTAGGTGACAAATACAATCCGACATTTTCTTCGGCTCACTCCCCCCCCCTCTCTCTCTCTCTCTCTCTCTCTCTCTGTGTAAGTTGCTTTCTTTACAAACTTTGCTACTCTTTCATTCGGTGTAATTGAGAATGTCTGCTACATGTGAGCGTGTTTAAGTAAGAATACGATATGATATATATATATATATATATATATATATATATATATATATATATATATATATATATATATATATATATGTCTGAGTGTGTGTGAATGTATGAATATTTGTTTATAAATCTAAGCGTTTGTGAATGTGAGAATACGATATATGCCCATGTATACACTTGTTAAGTTGCAAAATAATATATATATATATATATATATATATTATATTATGAATTAACAACAATATATATATATATATATATATATATATATATATATATATATATATATGTATTCATGTATTCTGTATGTGTATGCGAGTATAAATGTGTGTATATGATATATGCGTGTGCATGTGTGTGTATATTAGTTTGGGACATCAAAATCAAAGAGATCAAAGACATAACACATACATCTACACACAAATATATATATATATATAACTCTTCACACTGTAAACCCCTTGATTATTGTGTCTGTGGTGCAGTTGAGTGAGAGACCAAGAAAACTCCTTGTAACAAAAAAGATGAACTGAAGGCAATGATTATGGCAGAATTTACCAATTTAATCGAGGAGACTTTTTCGGAAGTGTTGCAGGAGATTCCGAAGTCGTCTGGAGGCGATTTTATTGAATAAATTTACGATTTTAAGATTTTAAATTTTACGTATTTCAAGATATTTTTTACATAATTTTGTAAATACAATATATCTGTTAAAATGAGTGTTATTTTCATTTTGGGTAATTTAATCTGATTTCCAGGTCATTTTTTTCCGTCATTTGCTGAAAACGCGATTTTAGGCGAGAGAAATATAATCCAATAAAAGTTTTCTTGGATTGTTGTGGATGGAGCATGGGAACAAAGACGACGTTCTACGGAAGAAAAAAACAGAAATCGAGACAAATGATGAGGCAAGACGGCTTGGCGAATCAGACACTCACAGGATATATTAAAAACCAGAGAGAGAGAGATAGAGAGAGAGAGAGAGAGAGAGCGAGAGAGAGAGTCACCTCCCAAACGAGTAAATGGATGGCAGAATATGAAGAGGGATATGAAGGGGGCAAATTTTGCTTATATTTACGAAGGATAGGAAGTTGGTGAGCGCTATGATCGCCAATGTACTAAAGGAGCTTCACGTTCATGAAGAAGAATTCAAAAAGGTCTATAAATTGATACATGGGTTTATAATAAAGATACATTCATCACGGCAAATTTCTCTATTCTTGATTCTCATAATAACCATTTGAAAATTTCCGCTAAATTAATTCACCAAGACAAAAATAGATGTCACGGTTTCTTACTTAAATCGTTTATTGATTTATTGATCTTTTTTTTTCATTTAATGCAGCTTCTTTAAATAAACCTACGCTTGTAATTCGATCGATTGTTCCATTTGATAAGAGTTAAAATCTGATCAGCTTTCATTTTCTTGCAACTTTCCTTCGGATGCAGTGGCGTCTATATAAATAAACTTGGTGTAGATCTCCATATTTCAACGCTCTAACTTCCGGCCGCTAAGTGCAAAGAGAAAAAAAGAAAGAAGCTTTTATGGTTTGAAAGCAAAATTCAAAATATTTTGATCAAGAGGCTTCTTTATTTTATAGACGCTTTTAAGGATTTGAAATTAGGATATAAACTGGCTCCAAATACTTGTTTTCAATTAAGTTAGTTCTCTTCAATCAACACTTTTAGCATCCTATTTAAAATGTCCATTTTAATAACGTTTTGAAAAAAGAACTTGATGGTGTCTTAATCTAAGGAAAAAAAATGAAATTTACAATAAAGATATGATGAACACAACTCTAATCCCAGATTTTTTTTTAAAAATGAAATTAATTAAAGTTTGTTAATGTATTTAAATGAGATTTAATGACATACTAGAAAATAATTACTAAGTTAGCATTATTTAATGGAAGATGATGTAAGCAGGGCATGAGAGAGATGCGCAGTCGCAGGAAATAGCCTACAAGACGTGTTAAGAAAGATTCTTTGATATATTATTTTTTTTTCTTTGATTTCTGGCGTTTACACATTTCTTTCCGGGTCACGCCCAGGGACCTAAGGTTAGAAATGGCGTCATGACACTTTCCACTGAAAAAAAAAAAAAAAAATACATAGATAAAGCCCTTCGTAAAGTGTGGGCTGTACTTGTCAGAACAATTTTTTGTATCTCCTTGAGGCATGGACTTCCAGCAATCCCTTCAATTAGTCTACTGGAATCTTTTCCAACCAGTCCTAGTGCTCCAACTACAACAGGGATTGTTGATGTTCCCATATGCCACATTTTCGAGATTTCTATTTCAAGGTCCTTGTATTTTAACAACTTTTTGAATATCTTCAAAGATACATTGCAGTCAGCAGGGACTGCCATGTCAATAAGGAGGCACCGTTTTTGTTTGTGGTCTTTAATAACAATATCTGGCCGGTTGGCCTTGGTTGTTCTGTCAGTGTGTATTGTGTAGTCCCATAGAATTGTAACAGGTCCTATCTCCGTAATCGGGTCTGGGTGGTGTTCATACCATTTTCTTTTCAGTTTCCTTCCGTAGAAGTTGCAGATTTTCCAGTGCAGATATTGGCCCACTCTGTCATGTCGGGTTTTATATTCAGTGGGTCCCAACATCGTGCAACCTGATACAAGATGATCAATCGTTTCTGGATATTTATCACAGAATCTGCATTTTGGGCTGACACAATATTTTAGTATATGTGCATGATAATTCCTAGTTAGCAAGCATTGGTCCTGCGCAGCAAGGATAAAACCTTCAGTTTCCGCTTTCAATCCTGCACTACGTAGCTACTGATGGGTACGGGTTCTGTCTACGTCAGCTTGTTTGGTACGGGCAGAGTATTGGCCATGAAGCGGTTTATCTTGCCATCGCTTCTGTATCTGGTCGGTTGCATTCGTCTTTGCTGTCTTTTTTTAGGTATTTTGCAGTTTCAGCCGGTGTATTGTGCTGTAGTTTCATCTCTACGCCCGTTTGAAACTCCATTTTGAATTTGTTGGCTTCTTTCATTACGGAGTAAAGACGCTTACTACTTTCATGTTCCTTGACGCATACCATCATCCAGTCTTCTGTAGTTTCCAAATATCTTTGGAGGCCAATTGTTGTAGTTTTGTAGGACAGTTCTAGTTGAACTAATCCTCTGCCTCCTTCGGATCTGGGCACATACAGACGATCAACATCAGCTTTGGGATGATGCATGCGATAGCAAGTGAGAAGCTTTCTCGTTTTGGCGTCCATTCGCTTAATTTCAGCTATGGTCCAGTTAAGGACATTAAAGCTGTATTGCACCACAGGGACAGCCAATGTGTTTATGGCTGATATCCTGTTTTTTAAGTTTAGCTCAGTATTTAGTGCCAGACGTACACGCCTGTAGTACTCTTTTCTTATTTTTTCCTTCATTTGAGGGTGTTGTATGCCATCGCATTCGCTAATTCCTAGGTACTTATAAGCTTCATCATGCTCCAGTTCCCTAATCTTTATGACAAAATCTAAATCTATTAAGGGTGTTTCTGTAATTCTACCTTTCTTGAAAGTTACTTTTGCACATTTATCTAATCCGAAGTCCATACATCTGTCGTCACTGAAGTATTTTACAATATTGAGGAGGCCTTTCAACTCATTGTCGTCTTTGGCAAAGAGTTTGAGATCATCCATGTAGAGTAGGTGATTGAATATTTTCTTATTTATTTTGTAACCATAGCTACTGTTGTTCAGTTCATGTGTAAGAGGGATTAAGGATAAACAAAATAGAAAAGGGTGACAGAGAGTCTCCTTGAAAGATTCCACGTCAGATATTCAGACTGTTGGATATGGCAGTTGCCTCCGGTGTGACTAAGGTATAGTTTGTTGCTCCACATTCCCATGCTGTGCTTAAGGAAATTTAATAACACAGGGGAGACTCTGTACATTTCCAAAGTTTTAATGATCCAAGAATGTGGAACACTATCAAAGGCTTTACGATAATCAGTCCACGCTGCACTTATCTAATGCAGTGTCACATTAGAACATGCCGATATCCACTACAAAATTGTACAATTTTGTTTCAACGTCAAAAAAAGGGAAAACCTTTTTTTAAACGTCTCATCAGGTGGGGAATTACGGTGTTACTAAAAAAAAAATAATTCAGAAATACAGTTACTGAAGCAAATATCACCCACTTCCGTTCTTTGGAAATTTTCATAAAATTACTTCTAGAATTTACATGTATGGATGAAAGGGAATCTAATGCATTAAGTAGTCGTGGGTGGGCGAAAAGAAATTTCGGAGCAGTTACCGTGAAAGTATTTGTAGAAAAATCAGAGTGATTCGACGGCACGTCTGTGAGAGAGCGACTGTAAACAAGATACCAGATCACAGATTGCATATCCGTCTCTGGATTTTGTCGAGGACCTTAAGACGATTGTGTATTTGAACAAAAATCCCTCTTTCATATAAGTTAAAAACGACTGACAAATAAATAAATGCTGCTAATTTTTTTTTCAAATTATAACACACACACACAAATAAATAAATAAAAGCGAAACCCAAGATCAGATCTTTATTATGTTCAAACGTTATTTTTGGAGAAAAAGATCACTGGATACCCTGTCACGATATCTGAGTAGAATTTTTAATAGTGGCTGGTCGTGTGGATAATAACTATGAAATTTGAGACTGTGTTTATCGATTTTTGTGGATCTCGGTCAAAACTCGAGAAAATCTTCAAATATAATATATGAAAAAAATGTATATTTATGAATAAACATACTGAATAACTTGGATATAACGATTCGAAAGTGGAAGCTGAAGATCAGTGCTGTTTCAGAGAACCATCTTATCTTGTTTGAATTCAAACAGTTCTGGGTTAGATTTCAGTGTCCATATCTATCTATCTATCTATCACCTATCAACCAGTCAGTGTATATATCTTATATATCTATGGAGAATGGTGGAAAAAGATCAACGTTTCGTCTTGAGACTTCATCGTAATAAATTTTGTTACAACTTCGTGGGTCTGGGTTAGTTTATGCAATTTTTTGAATTCATTTAGATTTTTTTCTTTCCACCACTTTTTGTGGATTAAATTCTAACATCTCATAATAGTTGTTTGAAATTTGTAGATGACCTGCGTTTTCATCGATGTATACATCAACGTAAACCTCCATTGGATATGAAGTCCTAAAAACTACTTCGTGAAAATTTTCATTGATTTTCCCATTAAATATATATATATATATATATATATATATATATATATATATATAATAGATGCTGCTAAAGGAATTTGAGTATAAAAAATATTGATTGTACTTATGCTATATCCTTGCTTTATACACAGCGCATGTAATCTATGTACATACTATTTTGAATAATCTATCTATCTATTCATAACGTGTCATAATAGTAAACATAAATGCATTTTTTCTTTTTGGAAAAATGAAGTCACTGCAAATTAGAGTTGGCTAATGTAATGCAATAATAAACAAAAACCGTTTAACATTTTAATATTGTGATTTAAATATATGTCTTCTACATTTGAGGTTGACATTCAATGAATATAAAAACGATACTACACATTAACAAATGAACTCTTAAAAACTATATAAATGGGAAAATTTCCAATCTGTTTCAAGTAAAAAACAAATAACCTCTATATATTTGTTCTTTATAGGTGCAATTTTATGAATGATTCATCTTCATATAAAAAAACAAATAACCTCTATATTTGTTCTTTTTATTTCATATATATATATATATATAAAACTTGGACCGATTTTAAATGTCAATTAAGTTTAAGCGTCTAAGGATTTTTTTTCTTTTTCTTTCAGATTTATCAACTTAAATCTTTGGCAATTTCAACCATGGAAAGATTACCAATCAAACAACGTGTTAAATTTATCTAAGCCTATTACAAAAATGGTCGTCCAAACAGAATTTGAATGAGAAGTTCCCAGGTCGCATCATCTCTCGAAACCGCGAAGTCAGTTGGCCAGCACGATCATTCGACTTGACGCCTTTAGATTTCTTTCTTTGAGATCATCTCAAAACTTACTTCTGAGATCTCTATGCCAACAAAAAACAATTCAATACCTGAAGGATGAGATAGTAAGGCATATTGGTCAGATCGAGTAGCAACTATGTAGAAACGTCATCCAAAATTTTAACCAAGGAGTGGAGGTGTGCCGCCGAAGCCTTGGCAAACACTTGGGAGATATTATTTTTCACAGATAATTGGCATGACTTAAATAATAAGATCCAATAGAGAAATAAATAAATTTTCACCAATAACACTGCTGACTATATATATATATATATATATATATATATATATATATATATATAAATTGGAAAAAAAAAAAAAATTTAGATATTACCGACGCGTTTCGTCTTCCGACTTTTCCAAGGCCAAATAAAATCGAAATGTCTTTGTAATTATAGTTACATTAAAAAAATCCAAATTTAAAATGATAGACGCTTCTATCTAAATCTTTTTCTTGTTAATGTAAATTTCCTTTATACTAAGAGTTTTTTTTTTCATGTCGAAAATACAGTTAAATTCCCAGATGAATTCTGTGGAGAAGACAAATTGGTATAAAATGACAACTGGAAAAAAAAATCTTAGATTTTGCCGACGTCTATCGTCTTCCGACGTTTATATATATATATATATATATATATATATATATATATATATATATATATATATATATATATATATATATATATATAAATATACATAAGGTGTTATTTATAAGATAAAGTGCTCAATATCAGAGATAGAGCGTGTGTAAATATAAAAGTGAACATTGAATTCAACACTTAGAGGCGAAAAAAGACGTTTCATGGTAGACGCAATCGTCAGACCACCGTCATAAATATATATATATATATATATATATATATATATATATATATATATATATATATAAAAATAAAAAGACTTAAAATCTAATATTCCATGACCATAATCTATTCCATTGGAATCGTAAATACGATCCAATTCATCAGACCTACAAATTCAAAAAAGAAAACAGAAAAAAACAACTGTATGTGTATATTTACCACTAATATTATCTTTCTCTCTCTCTCTCTCTCTCTATATATATATATATATATATATATATATATATATATATATATATATATATATATATATATATATATATATATATATATATATATATATATATATATGAAAGTGAACATTGAGACCAACATCCAGCATTGACTGTCCGTTTCATACTGAATCGCACTTCAACTGACCATTGCCTCTTCCGGATGTCTCAGTTATCTTCCTTTAACTCAATTCTCAATATTTTTTTGTTCACCACTTTTCTCTTTGAATAAAAACTTGGAGATTTGAGTTAAAGAGAGATAACTGAGACAACCGGAAATGGCATGGAACGTGGGTTCAGTTCTAAATTTCAATCATCTGAAGACGACCCGGGCGTGCAACGGCCGAAACCTTGTGTATATACCAGTAAAGATGAGAAAACCGTCCGAACCATGTAAGTATATTTATATATATATATATATATATATATATATATATATATATATATAATATATATATATATATATGTATATATTTTAAATAAAAACAGACCACTTTAAGGTTCCATGTAATAAATTATTTCACTCAAAAGTGAGCTCAACTTATTTTATAAAGAGCTAATATTTAGTTTATGAAAAACTAGGTAATCCGTATGGGTAAACCTAAGGAGGATGAAATCCAGAGAGCTCAATGTAAATCCAGAGCAAATAATTTAAATAAAAATAAAATAATTTATTACATGGAACCTTAAAGTGGTCTGTTTTTATTTAAATTATTTGCTCTGGATTTACATTGAGCTCTCTGGATTTTATCCTCCTTAAGTTTACCCATACGGATTACCTAGTTTTTCATAAACTATATATATATATATATATATATATTACAGACATTTTTATGTTTAACGTTCTTTTTATAGATACAAGTATTAAGTTTTAACATTTACCGGCCTGAATGTCCGAAAAATTTTCATAGAAAAAAAGGACGAATATTTTCATAGAAAATATTCGGACATTCAGGCCGGTAAATGTTATTTAATACTGTATATTATAAACAAACATTTACTTAAATACTTGTATCTATAAAAAGAACGTTAAACATAAAAATTTCTTTAATAAATAAATTGTCGGACTTTGTCCATTTCTTAATATATATATATATATATATATATATATATATATATATAATGTAATATTTATTATGTATTAACCGAGTTAATTACATACACTTATGGTCTACTTTCCCATGGGAAATGTATGAGTACATCTCTTTATCTTCTCTTAACTATGGTAGGGAAAACTAGGCAGTTTAGCGTTGGTTGCAACGAATCAAGAGGAAGGGCTGATTTCAAACCCAAGTCGGATCATTTGAAGAACTTGCGGCAGACTATGCATACTAGTTCCCTGAATTTGTTCCTTCTAAAAAGTATGATTTCTTTTACTCAATCTTTCACCCCTATAATTAAGTCATTAGTGCAAGTAGCTTGGCTGTGAAGTTCACAGAGCCATCCTTTTAAACACGTATACTGACAAAGCATCCTTATATAGGGTGCGAGGGATAAATTGTCGTCTAGATTACGAAAAATGAAAATAACATTGACATCTCATTTTAACAGATATATTTACACAAAATTGCACAAAAAATATTTTAAAATCGTTAAGGAATAAATTCATTCAATAAAATCGCCATTGGCATCAAACACGGCTTCCAGGCGACTTCGGAATCTCTTACATCTCTTCTAGGCTGTTTCCTTGTTTAAGTTGGTTGATGGTGCCATAATCATTCCCTTCAGGTCATCTTTGGTGTTATAAGGAGATTTTTTGGTCTCTAGCTCAACTGCGCCCCACACATAATAATCAAGGAGGTTACAGTCTGAGGAGTTAGATGCCCAGATGTATGTGGTGATGTGGTCGCAGAAATTGTCTGACTGCCATAACTGCTTGTGTGGCATAGTGCAGAATCCTGTTGCTAAACATAAGGTCTACCAGAAGCCACCCTCTTGACCCGGGGTAACACTACATCCTGCTGGCACTTGATGTAGTACACTCTGTTGCGTTTGAGACACTTTAAAAACAAATTCGGTAGGTTTTTTTTTGTTATCAGCACGATCAGGGTGAGCTTTCCGAGCCTAAATACAATCGTAATCACCATTAGACTCATCTATCTGATTCCAAATCCTCTGTACAGTCCTAAGATTGACGCTCAAATACGTTGAAATATTCGTATTGGAGCGCGAATTCAACGCAGTACAGCATTCCGTTTCTAAATTTCTGGCGGAGTGAATTGTGTCATATTGCACTTTTTCTCACAGACGGTGCCCAACTGACCCAACAAAATTAAAAACAATCAGCACGCCTGCACGAAATTAAGAATATAAAATGGCGACATTTTACCCATCGCATCATAATATATATATATATATATATATATATATATATATATATAAACACACACACACACACACATATATATATATATGTATGGTGTCGGTAATAATACTTCCATGATGTTCGCTTTCCTTTTTGTTCGAAGTAGCGCCATCAGAATGGTTAGACTACACTTAAGAGCCATACTGAGCGGCAATACATTTCCACAAACACAACACAAACGAGAGTGAATACACAATTCAAAATGGCGTACAGCAAGGAATTGATTCACGTCGACTCATGTATGAGCCAAACGGCATCAGTCGAAATATGATTATTGCAGATTGCGTCGTAACTACGAATCGCCGTAGGTTTGGACTGTCGTAACCCGGGTACTGTATATATATATTACTTTACTATAAGTTATTACATTCGAACATGCATATTTTCGCTACAAAATTGCATTAATTTTTCGATGCATCTCATCAGGCGGTGTTAATATTAATATCGTCTGATGAGATGCTATGTTGGATCGAAACAGTAATGCATTTTTGTAGCGGAAATATGCACTTTCGAATGTAGTAACTTATAATAAAGAATTTTAGATCTACTTCTGTATTGGGCCCTTTTTAAATTAATGTTATGAACGTTTGAATTTATATTTCATTCGTTCTTATTACATTTGCATATCTATCTATCTATCTATCTATCTATATAATAATAATAATAATAATAATAAAAATAATAATAATAATAATAATCTTATAAATATAAGTAAGTATACTCGTCCGGAAAAACCTTAGGTGTATTGGCTTGTAAATAAACAATCCAATACCCAAGCGAAAAAAAGGAATAAAAACAAGAAAAAACTAAGAACATGTAATTCAGGCGAAAACAATCAACCAGAATTCAAGCTCAGAGTCCAAAAAAATAAATAAATAAAATACCTCTGACACGAGTAAAATAAAAATAACTAAGCAAAGTGCTCAATACGCAAAGTAGAGCAAATCAAACTCTGAACCTAAAGAGCCAGGCAAAACCTACCTGGGTTTCGCTTACGTGGATCGTGAGGTACGCTGGCCAGCGTACCTTGACGATCCGCGTAGGTGAAACCTAGGTAGGTTTGCTCTGGCTTCTTTAGGTATATATATATATATATATATATATATATATATATATATATATATATATTACGTTCAACTGTTATGTTAAGTCTAAATTTTATTCGATCGCATTATTTCAATGTCCAAATAAGATTTTTATATCAGGATCGAAATTGTGGATAATCTGTGCGAAGTTCATTTTTTCTGTTGTTTCTGCCGTCATGTTCGTCTCACTCATTAACAAGATCATCAATAACGAACTGGAACAAACTCAGCCAGAGAATTCAAAAGGACAGGTTTCGTTTATTCTTAATCAACGAAACTTCATGACTAAAGTGGTCAAGGCAACGTTCTACTCTATTTCCAATTCGGCTATGAGCACAGACGTGATCGAAGATTATGTCAACTCAGAATGCTCTAACAAAACACAGAACCTGTAAAAAAATACAAAAAGATTTCATGGGAAGATATTAATGTCTTTTGAAAAAACCGAGCGTTTGATCAACGATGAAAGAGGTTGCAGACAAGAACGAGGCTTATACTTAATATCAAAAAGAGGCTGATGAAGTTTCCGGAACTCATAATGAGGAAGGAAGATCTGGAAAATCTGATACACACGGGTCGAATAGAGGAAAAGAGAGACAAGGGAAAATAACGCGTGACATGGAGGACTTAAGCATGTGGATGACAGAACGTGGTTTGAGGGAGGAAGCAGAAAGAAGGAACTTGTTGAGAGCTGCAAGGGATAGGAGGGGGTGGAGAGCCATGATTGCCTACGTCCTGAAAGGACATGGCACATAAAAAGAAAGAAAGAAAATCACCTTTGTGGATCATAAAAATTAAAAGTAAACGTCATAACATCTTGTATTTGACTTTTACCCTTAAAGTTACTGATTTCTGTGATTTTCCAATTCGAAAAATGAAATTCATTAATATCTAGAATTTGATTTTATTAAGAGGCATGCGTTTTGTATTTGCCTATCTGTATTCTGGTAAACTAACACAGAAACAGATAATAACTACTCACTTGTCTTACAAAGAACTTCGACTAAAGACCGCGTGATGGCGATGCAGAATGTAAGAAAAGTGTGCAAATGTCACCCCTTCATTTTTATTTTACGCGCGCTATACTTTATATAAAGCACGTGTTTATTCCAACGACTGGTGTAGCGAGAAATCAGGGACCCAAGTGAATGGCGATCTACGCTCGGCAGTGATGAAGCCAGAAAAAACATTTAGTGGAAATCCAAAGTGCCTATGACGTGCAAACCAATTGTCAAACCAGTTCTAGTCGCTGATTCCCTTCGAAGGTCCCCCTCAGGATAGTTGGCAATCGATCGTCGCAATTCCATCCGGTAAAGCGAACGATTGAAGGCCTCAACCTATTCCCGAACTCTGAACGTATCGCATGCGAATTCAGAGCTGTTGGTGGGCGCTAAAATGAATGCGAGTGACAAGTCGGCTGCTGTTGGTAAGCAGAACGGACACAGTCGGATGAATCAAACGTCCGGCTATAGTGCATAACGCGTCGCCCATGACATCTCCGAAAGTGTTTCGGGTGATTTAGACAGCAGAACGTTGGCTACAGAAGTCAGGATTCGTATAAGTCTGTGTAACAACTCACCTGCTAAATCGTCCGGTTCCGAAAATGGATGGAGCTTGAACGACAGGCCGATGCCGAAGTAACACCAGTCAACTCTGCACGCGTTTAACCGATGCCACGATGAGGTGACCCTGTGTGCACGGAAGCCTTCGGCGATTGAGGTCTCTTCTATGCCTAACGAACCGCATGTCGCACTGAACACCACACATAATGTATATAGAATATAATACCACTATCATAAATCTAGGAAACTAATGAAAAATATCTGCTTAAATAGAAGTCTCTTGGAATCTTTCATACAATTTTAGCACACCCGTATGTACATACGCATCTTCATTCACTCCTTTTTGTATTCCAACTATTTATTTAGCTAAGGCAATAAAATACGTTGTTAAGTGTACATAATTATTTTGCATATTCATTATGTCCCTCTTGCTTAATAAACTCAAATAGGTCCACCTTACATTACAACAGGAAAGGAATCTTGAGGATCATGATTTTCCCAGAACGAAGGTATGAATGATTAAACCAAAATGTACTTTAATTAGCTGCTTATATATACGATAGTGTACTTGAATACCAAGTCGACCACTGTATATTATATATACGCATAGTATAGTAGATAAAACTAGTGAGGTGAGAATGTGGTCGTATACTCCACAGGTTAGTCAACAAAGTTAAAAATAATAGCTGCTTGTTGACGTGTACGATTGTCTGCTCGAGTCGCTTACCAATCACTGATGTTCAGGCATATTTATGTCTTGACAAAAACCACAGAGCCAGCCTGTTGTTGATACTGCAATTGTACTGATTGAACCTTACAGTTTCTGCGAGAGAATTCACAATCTGGCGTGATCAGTTGTTGAACAAAGCCAGTAGGCTAACGATGACTCGTAACATCGTGTTAAAACAACTATTGAATTAACAGGGATTTTTCAACATCTGGTTTTACTGGGATCTCCTTTCCAGTTATTATCATCACTTCCAGGATTATCCATAATGATATTCTTGGTCAGAATGCTAAGATAATATCCACTCAGCAATAGGCCTACGAAGCACGATCGATATTAGCTTCTACCTCGAATGTGATCGGATTTGGAAAGAACCAAATTAAGACTTTACATTGTCTCTGTACTGAGAAACATGCATTTCATGTGCGAAAATCAACACATATCTCAGATGATAAGTGTGATTTTGTATTAGAGCCAGTGAACAGTTGGTTAACTATATATCCGTTATTTATAATCTGAAAATGGATTATCTCATTAGTATCCACTTCCTTCCTTCCTTCATTCCTTCCTTCCTTCCTTTCACTTGATTTCCTTCCTTCCTTCATTCATTCATTCTTTCGTCGCTTCCTTCTTTCTCTCTTTCCATTTTTCCGATATTCTTACTTTTCTTCTTTCCTTCTTGCTTCGCTTCCCTCTTTCTTCCCTTCCTTCCTTTTTACCTTCCTTTCCTTCATTCATTCCTTCTTTCTTCGTTCCTTCTTTCTTTCCTTCCTTACTTGCTGCTTCACTTCCTTCTTTCTCCCTTTCCTTCCTTCCTTCCTTCCTTCCTTCCTTCCTTCCTTCCTGCATTCTTTCCTTCCCGCATTCTTTCCTTCCTTCATTCTTCTCTTCATTCCTTCTTTTTTCCTTCATTCCTTCCTTCCTTCCTCTCTTCGATCCTTCCTTTTTCTCTTCTTTCTTTCTTTTTTCTTTCTTTTTTTTTCTTTCTTTCTTTCTTTCTTTGTTTCTTCCTTTTCACTTCATTTCCCTCATTTCTTTCTTATTCCTTCTTTCTTCCTTCCTTCCTTCCTTCCTTCATTTCTTCCTTACTGTTTCACTTCTTTCTTCCCTTCCTTCCTTCCTTCCTTTCCTTCCTTCCTTCCTTCCTTCCTTCCTTCCTTCCTTCCCGCATTCTTTCCTTCCTTCATTCTTCTCTTCATTCCTTCTTTTTTCCTTCCTTCCTTCCTTCCCTCCTTCCTCTCTTCGATCCTTCCTTTTCTCTTTTCTTTCTTTTTTTTTTCTTTTTTTTTTTCTTTCTTTTCTTTCTTTTCCTTCTTTCTTTCTTTCTTTCCTTCCTTTCTTCCTTCCTTCTTTCCTTCCTTCTTTCTTCCTTCCTTCCTTTTCCTTCATTTCTTCCTTACTTTTCTTTCTTTCTTTCCTTCCTTCCTTCCTTCCTTCCTTCCTTCCTTCCTTCACGCATTCCTTCTTTCTTTCTTCCCTTCCTTCCTTCCTTCCTTCCTTCTTTCCTTCCTTGCTTCTTTATTTCTTTCTTTCTTTCTTCCCTTCCTTCCTTATTCTCTTCCATCTTTTCTTCCTTTTTATCTTCCTTTCCCTCATTCCTTTCTTCCTTCTTTCCTTCATTCCTTCTTTACTACGTCACTTCTTTCTTTCTTTCAGTTTTCCCTTTTTTCCCTTATTTCTTTCTTATTCCTTCCTTGCTGCTTCACTTCCTTCTTTCTTCCATTCCTTTCTTTCTTTCTTTCTTTCTTTCTTTCTTTCTTCTTCCTTTCCTTCCATTTCTTCCTTCCCGCATTCCTTCCTTCATTCTTCCCTTCCTTCCTTCCTTCCTTCGATGGAATCTGGGATGCGTGCTTGGTCGATCATGTCTTTTTCGATTCACAAATTGATTTGGCGAAAGAATTCCTACAGTAGGCTGCCGTTACTTTTCGCCATAGACTGGTTGCCTATCAGTCTTTCCTGCTATTAACCCATAATTGGTGGAGATAAACAGGATTCATACTTTTCTCAAGGGTATTTGGTATGTAAGTGAATATAACGGCTGGAATTCGAACTCGGTTCTCCAGTGTCACATTCCGAGATGTTAGCCATTACAAACCCTGCGCATTCAAGCATAAAGCACGTGGCATTCTCAAGCGGTCGACTCTCGAGATAATGACCACGCTAGACTTTATCTAACGGCCGTGAAACAGTGTCTCAATATCATATGGCCGTAATAGTCTCAACACGGTGGAAAATGACACACTCTTCAACAGTGTTCAGATGACATTACAACTGCAACAAACACGTTTGTAACTTAAAATGAGGCGTTGTTTTAAGGTCCTAATGAATGTGTGGATCTGCTACGGTTGACTTCACAAAGAACATTTTATCCTTGGTATTTGCATGTAACTCTTGATTGTTTTAACGTGTAAGAAGAGTAGCGGAAAGAAATGGCTGACATTAAACCTAGGCTAGAAATGATAGTGCATTATACGTAATTTGTAACTTTTTAAAAGCCCGCAACATCAAGTCTCTACTCTAAAATGCTTCAGTTCAAAAATTAGATGAAGGATAAGGAAGAAAATATTTAAATACGAGTATAAGAACATATTTCATTTTAGAATGAATAAATTTAAAAAGGAAAAACTCAATGTTGAAAGTTTTTGCTATAAAATTGATACTTAGAAAATGAGCTTCGCTTCAATGTCAATTAGAATTTAATGCAATCAACAATTGTGAAGTCAATGTCAGTCCGGTAATACCATTAATCTCTATGGCTTCAGAAGCCCGAAGACCAGCATCGATGTGTTAGGTATATATATATATATATATATATATATATATATATATATATATATATATATATATATATATATATATATATATATGTATATATATGTACTAACAGTAGAGCCCGGCGTTGCCCAGGGATGTAACAGTAAGAGATAGATCAAGTATTGACCATCATAAAGACTGAAAAATAAAATTGACAAAGATTATTATTTAAGGTTGACAGACACGCATCTTAATTAGTTTTTTTTTTTTTAGGAATTCGTCAAACTCAAACAAAAACATTGTTTTCTATTGTTATGAGTCTACCGATTGAATAGAATTTTATTATAAACAATTGTCTTGTAAATGGAATTTTTAAAGCATTCTGAATGTAAAAATAAAGAAAAAAGTGTGCAAGAAACACTACCTGCCAAAAAAAAGTGAAGTTTTGTTGAAATCGGTTGAAAAATGTAGGAAATCCGATCCCATATATAAACGAACACACACAAACAACCTGGGTTTTTGTAACTCGATATGAGTTGTCCCCCTTTCATTCTGGCAACAGAATTGTTTTCAAATTGATTTCATGCAAAAACAATTGTTTTTCCAATTTTTGGCACTGTCAGAACAACTGCAAGGTAATTTTACATAGTCCTGTGAAGTTTTGTTGATATCGGTTGAAAAATGTAGGAAATCTGATCCAATATATAAACGTACAGACACACACACACACACACACACACACACACACACACATCTGCATTTTATAATAAGTAAGATATATATATAAAACCCAGATTACAAAAAGCAGGAAATGGAGCAGATAAGGTTGAATAATTATGAAAGTAGCTGTTTGACCGCTTTGTCGTGTTAATCAGGAACCGTATATTAAAATATGTGTTGTCAATATCGTAGACAAAAGTTGTTAGCTCCATCTTAGCATAAAGAGATATAAACAGATAGAAAGATATCTATCTATCTATCTATTGGATATAAGCTGAGTTCTATTCTACAACAGCTTGTTAACAATTACAGTACATTCAAATTTACAAATGTTTACTCAGATTACGACAATAGTATTAGGACACCCAGTGAGACTCAAAATCGAAATAATCTGAAAGGTAAGTTTGCTACAAATAATCCAGATGGAGATATTAAATGTTTATTGAACTTAAATTCTTTTTCTATTTTTCTTTCCATCTCAGGACGAAATGATCATAACATTCCACAATTTTCTGTTCTTTGTCGCTCTTAGTAAATTTTGTTTTTGTTATCTCTCCTAAACTCTTTTTTACTATCCATTTACACAAACTCGTTAGGCAGTCTTGGTACTGTTTCCTCAGTCTTTCTTATAGGTTCTGTGAGTGCCAAATTTTCCAAGAGCACTCTTAGTTCTGTCTGGCCTAAAATGTTGATAAGTTTAAGTGTTCTTTTCTTTCCATTTTCTCTAATACTTCCCCGTTATATTCACATTTAAATTCTCTACAAACACCAGCAGTTTAAAAATACACAGTGAGGATCAACCTCACTCACCTAGAGGTATAATCTGCAAAACTAACCTGCAAACCATACCGAGAGTTGCTGAAGTGCTTCCTGTCAGAATTTCAGCCCAGGTAATTCGTTTGCAATTTTGGAATTATAATATTTTTGCGCATCCATAAAAAATGTCAGGGATTTTAGTGTAGGTATGTATCCTCTTCATCTCCCTCCAGCTATGGGTAAAATAGCAGGACAGACTGGGTTCTATAGCCTTGGATGGCAACTGGTCTTGGAGAAGGACAACTCTGAATTCAAAACCTGCGGAGGGTCGTTTGGGAACCTTGTGGCATGCATTCGGTGCACCAGGTTTCTGTATTCGTCCCTCCAAAAAGTGTGGCTGGTCCTGCACGACGCCTGCACCATTATAATCAAATCTTATGTGCCGGTGTCGGGATGTCGGTTTCCTGGGGACTTATCGGCCTGACCCTCATACGTCGAACGTGACGGGAGAGTCGATTATATATATATGTACTAGAGGCATGTAATTGGTGTCTAGTTACTGGTTATCGAATGTGAAAAGGAATTTTAATTATTTGCCCTCACTTCGCATTGAAATCCCACTTTATCTTGACTTTCATTCTGGCCTGAAGAATACAAAACCGACATACGCCGGAGAAACGCGTCGTTTATAAGTTTTCCGCTATATTTCATGATTTCCACTTTTTTCGGATACTATTATACAACCGACAAACACTCTCCCTGTCTCTCTTACACACGGGCAAACATATATATATATATATATATATATATATATATATATATATATATATATATATATATATGGGGGTAAATGAAAAAGGGAAAAGTTTTCTTGTAACGCGTTTCTTTTTAGCATCTCATCGGATTAAATTAAGAAAACATTTTACAATTTTCATATATATTTACCCTTGAGAGTATCGTTCTTGATATATATATATATATATATATATATATATATCAAAACAAGCAAATATATATATATATATATATATATATATATATACTTAAAACAAGCATATATAAATGTATATATATATATATATATATATATATATATATATATATATATATATATTGTAATGAGTTTTAAAACTGAGCCAAATTTCTGACTATCAGTGGTTTGCCTGTAGATAGGCATTTAAGAATAACGATATATATATATATATATATATATATATATATATATATATAAAGAGATAACGATATATATATATAAAATATATATATATATATATACATATATAAAGAGATAATGATATATATATATATATATATATATATATATATATATATATATATATATATATATATATATAAATATACGTAAGTTGTCACTATCTCTCTATATTCGTTTTCACCCAAATTCATTTTAATTAGATTGAAACATGATGTTTTAATTTTTATCTCATCATTTTCTTGAGAGGTCAGAAGACTTTCTAGATCAATCGACGTAGCAATTTTGCATTAGAAAAATAAACTTTAACAACATCGTTGGTCGTCATTTGGTTAATCAACGTACTGTCAGTGTCATTTTGAAATCAGATAATATGCGATGATTGCACCATTACACTGTTCCATCATTCTTTTCTCTGAAATTATCAAATTTCAAAGATCCAATCTAATTTAATTTTTGTCTTTTCTTATCTTTTTTTTTTACCTCTTGAAAGCATTTTCTATAATTCTTCTATTCGTTAAAACATTTCTTTCGAATGAGAATTATTTTTTTGTTCGGCTTTTGTTGTCCCTTTCGGCTTAATTAACGTCATTTGTGTTTTCTTTCTTTCTTTTTATTATTATTAATATGATTATTCTGACCTAATGTTTTTAAATGCCGTATGATTTTTTTTTGTTACATTTCATAAAAGATATAAGCTTTTGTGTTCCGCTGTCCGATTCATCTAGAATCATTGATATTAATTTAGACAAATTTCTCGAACAAATGTTACCAAAAGAAAATTGAAGTTAGTGGTTTGTGCAGAGAGAAGTCATTGAAAAATAATACCTCTTAATTGAATGATGGATTAAATAGTTTCTTTTCTTTTATTTCTTTTATAGACCAATCAATATCGAACATTATTATTGATTGATTGATTGAGATACAAGCACGCCATCAAAGTGGTGCAGGGTAAATGTAACAAGCCCAATATACCATCATGACTATGATTGATAGCTGTTGTCTAACGGACATATCAGTCATAGCCAAATGTGCTCGATTTGGTGGCAGGTTTTGAACCAAACCCCACTCAGTCTTGCAGGTGGGACATAAGTAATAACTTTAGTTTCGAGTAACCCAATCTCCTTAGGCAGTGTCCGATTTAGGAATCTCGCAAGTACCTCAGCATATCTCCCCAATCACCTCGCCTGCCTCACCATTCAAAAATAAAACAACCGTCTCTTGGTTTTGCCCGACTATTTACGCTCATAAACACTGAGGCACAGTGCGTCAAACATTATAGGTCCTGCTGAAATACTTAAATTTTAGCGGTTCTCTGGTAATGAACGGGATATTTATTGCAGTCCATCTTATTTGACGATGCCGTTTTATCAGCAGGGCATTTATTATTATTATTATTATTATTATTATTTGTATCCTGTAGAGCCAGGTCCAAACTATGTTCCTTAGGCCCTATAGGAGAATTGCCATTTAATTTATAGCACTTTTCTTGGTATATGTGATATTCCGAGTGGGGCGATTTTCTGGGCAATTTCTATGTTGATGTTACATGAGACACTGTTATTAAAATTCCCCATTCCTTTTCTCTCAAGGCCCAGTGCTCCGATTACTATTGGTACAGTCTCAATCTTCATTCCCCACATCCTTCTAATCTCGATCTCTATGTCCTTGCATTTGGACAATTTCTCGATAATTTTCATGGAGGTGTTTCTCTCCTATGGTACTGTGATGTCAGTAAGCATACACTTCCTGAATTTCTTTTCATTTTATGATAATATCAGGTCTGCTCGCGTTTATTTCCTTGTCAGTTTGAATTGGCATGTCCCAAAGAATAGTTACATCTTTATTTTGGTTATGTGCTTCTGTTTCTCTCACTGGTTTCGATTTTGTGCCTCTTCCATATCTTTCAGTGCACATATGTCACTAACTTGTTAAGTTTGTTCATTTTTTGCTAGTTCCGGACATTCTGAGATAACATGGTCGTCTGTTTCATATTTTCCGCATATCCTGTATTACGGGTTAGTTCCATTCTCGACTATATGACAGTGATAGGATCTTGTTGCGAGGCTTTGGTGCTGAGCTGCAATAATTGCACCCTCTGCCTCAGTGTTCCACCCGGTGCTACTCGGCCACTGATGTGTTTTCTGTTGGTCCACACCTGCTTCTTTCGTTCTTTTTAGGTATTTAACAAGAAACGCCTTGTCCTCTCAGGTTTTTTTTAATTTCATTTGGCCAAGTTATTTCTCTTTCCGTGTTACTCGTTTGGCATCGATGGTATTCGTTTCGTTCTTTGTTGGTAGAGTTTCTGGTATATTAAGCTGTTTCTTGAAGAGTGCAGCTTCTTTCTTGATGGAGTAGATTGGTGTTTTATTATTTGTTGGAGAGTGTCATTGTTTTTTTTTGTGAGGTATGGTTCCAATCCTATTATTGTAGTTTTAGAGTTCAAGTTGAATTAAACATCGGCGTCCTAAATCTCTTTGGACATACAGCCTATCAACCTCTGATTTCATGTAGTGCATCCTCATTTGGGTAAGCATTTTTCTCCTCTTGGCGTCCAATCATTTAATGTCATTCAACATCCATTTAATAATGTTGAAGCTGTATGTTACTAAGGGGGGGCATCTACGGTGTTGATAGCCTTCATTTTCACTTTCTAGTATTATACGCATTCTCCTATAGTATTCATTTCGGATCTTTTTCTTCATAATTGAATGTTGTATTCTGTCTCTTTCATAAATTCCTAAGTATTTGTATGTCCCATCTTTGTCTAGTTCCTTATTATTATTATTATTATTATTATTGACTATTAATTAGATCAATGTTTTTATTCCATCCTCAGTCAGATATTAAAACTATGGCATCAAGTATAAAGCACGGTTAGAGAATTAAGTGTGGGCCATCGGCGAGTCTCGAACACTTGCGTCGATAATGTCTGGCTGATTATACCGGATTCCCGAATATATGGAACTACGAAAACCTAAAGACTTGCAGAAGATTTAACCAAAGATATTAAACTTCTTAATTCTACCATTTGCTAGGCGTCATATATAAAGATGAAGCATTACACAAGACCCTACATATCTATCTATCTATCTATCTATCTATCTATCTATCTATCTATCTATCTATCTATCTCATCGTCGACCAGATTAGACTATTTCCTCCCAAAGTAACAAATAACGATATTGGAAACTCAGACAAAGCAATAATATTAACATCTACAAAATTCAAATACAAGCCAACGGAAAGCAAAATGAATTTTCACTTAGAAATACCATAAAGAAATACTTTACCCTAGTCTATGCGGACAAGAAACTTGACTTAATTATCTACTGGAAAAAATAAAACAGCTAATATTATCATGAAATATAATAACGCACCTGCAAATCAAAACTACAAAGAAACAACATTATTTACAAGCTCAGGTGCCCCCAATGTGCTGCATTCCTGATCACATCAAACACATAAATAATTACATCAGTCACACTGCTACAAGCTTATCAAGACGACTTACGTTACACCTAACAGATCGTAGTTCTACTAGGACTAATCTAAACACACATGAAACCTACCAGACACCATTCGAAAACATGCTAGTAGAACAAGCAAGCATAATAATTTAATCGACATGCAAAAAAGTATATAAAAAAAAAATGATAAGCCCTAATAATAAAAAAGCCAATACTCAATAACATTAGCTATGAACACAGCCACAATTTGCTGACCGTGTTTGGAAAATAAGACATCCTATAACTCTAAATACATACATAACACAACCTTTTAAACAGTTTTTACACATTTTGTGTCCAGAAAAGAAAAACTTGTACCAATATAAGAAAGATTAAATAAAAAGTTTAATCGCAGTACCTTGTTATTCGTCTTTAGCGAAACATGTATAAAAATGGGACTGCTGCCTAGATACACAATTATATATACATAAGTGTATATTTGAACAGTAACAGTTTTTCTTGTTCGTGTATTGAATACGTGTTTCTTGATGTCGTAGATGCAAAGGATCTGTCCACATTTCCTGTCAGTTCTTGCTATGTTTCTGAGCGTTCAACTGGCTTCGAACATTATCAAAAAAAGAAATGAAATTAGAATTGAGTGTCTGTTTTGTAGTATACAGTGGATTTATTTGAGTAAACAGTTTATATTGTATGTCTGTGTGAGTTGAAATAATACAAATAAATTGGAACGTAATCTCAGTGTACGGCAGATTAATCTTTTTTTTTCTGTCGAAGGAATTAAAAAGCCATCATGTCGGAATTCATAAAATGACCTGAATTTTAATTTCTTGTTTCTCTGAAGATAAATTCACATTATGCCACGTTCTCGCGACACCAGATTATAAATATTAGTTAAAATGAGATGTCAGTGTTATTTTTAACTTTGCGTAATTTAGACGACAATCTATTCATCGCACCCTGTACATTGATTTTTTTTTGTAGGGATTCATGACAGGTAATGCAGAAAAATGTAGAATGGAAACATGTTTACATTCTGGTGTTGGTCACCATACTGAAAAATGTATGAATCGAATTGATGTAAACGGTGCCTAGGGAAAAAAGATTTTATTGAATCAGTTCTGACTGATTGATCTTGTGAAGAATTTGTCAGTGCCTGCTTATCTCAAGGTTCGGTAAAATGTCGTATTAGGTGTCATGTACTGAATACAATATTACCGTAGGTCTTTGAATTTTAGCTTGTGTCATAAACCATAATGTCAGAAGATCTGATTAATAAGAATCTCGAATAAACCTATGATGTATATTTGCCAGTAGAACGTTTAAAAGCTTCTGTTTTTGGGGGTTTTAAATTTCGACGTAAACTTAGTGAATGTCAGATTAATATTTTTCCGGCGAGGAATTCAAATCCATCATGTCGGAATTTATAAAATGACTTGAATTTTAAATTCCTCTATCTCTGAAGATAAATTCACACTATGCCACGTTCTTGCGACATCGTGTCGAAAAATCAAATATCTAACACGTTTATCAAGTGACAGCACAAATCCACACAACGCAGCATCCAAAGCTGTAAACAGACTTTGAATTTTACCGTTTTCTTTTTTTAACTTTCTTTCGTGATACTTGATTAATGCGAGTCGAAAGCTTAAAATCTTCGCAAGAACTAACAGGGACACAGAAACGTTCCTTTACACCTCCAAACCCCAAGATATGATATCCGAAAAAAAAAAAAAACCCTGAAATATTTAAAAAAAATCAATTCATCCAAGCAAGGAAGAAAAGCCACTAAGACACTAGGTGTAACTAAGTGCGGAAGAATAAGAAAAAGAAACAACATTATTAAAGAGGGAAAACAATAAAAGAAAAAAAATCAATAGTATATTAGATACCAATTGACATTGAAATTAAATTTTAAAGTCTGGATAATGTAGAGTATGAACAAAGTTCCACGAGCAAAAGGTGAGATAAAAGAAAATGTTAGCATAGAACTTACTGGTGCATATTACCAATTCAACAGTAAATTGATGATAACTTGCTGCCAATGTAGAACTACGCTTAAATTCATAAAGTCTCGGTTCCACAGAGGAAGATTATCAGAACAAATACCATTAAATAATTTATAGAAAAGTCATAGCGAATCGACGTTACAGTGGCGGCAAAAAAAAACTGATGCTGAGATGCCACTTATATAGCAGAATCTCCACTGGATTTTATCAAGAATTTCTGAATATATAGCAGGAACATCACACCCTATGTGGCAGCAATATTAAAAAAAGTACATTCGAGATTAGTATTAATCAGGCCAGGTTAACAAGCCTTGTTCTGACATTGTGGATTATGACACAAGCTACAATACAAAGTTCCACACTTGACGGTAACATTTATATTCAGTACATCTGTTAACCAGTACATGACACCTAATGTGACATTTTAGCGAAGCTTGTGACAAGCAGGCACTGACAAATTATTCACAAGACCAATGAGTCGCAGCTGATTCAATAAAATCTTTCTTCATCCGCACTTCAATTCGGTTGATACATTTTTCCGTATGGAGACCAACACCAGAATGTAAACATGTTTCCAATGTAGACTTTTCTGCATTACCTGTCATGAATCCCTATAAAAATCAATATAAAGTGTGCGATGAATAAATTGTCGTCTAAATTACACAAAATTGAAAATAACGCTGACACCTTATTTTAGCAGATATATTTACCGAAAATACAAAATATATCTTAAAATATTAAAGAGTAAATTTTTTCAAAGGAACCGCTATTGGCTTCAGCCACGACCTCTAGACGTCTTCGGAATCTCCTGCGGTTTTTCTGGACGTGCTCCTTATTTAAGCTGGAGAATACTGCCACAATCCTTGCCTTCAGTTCATCTTTGGTATTACAAGGAGTTTTCTTGGTCTTTCGCTCAAATGCGTCCCACATTGGTAAGTTAGCTGGTCAGATGTAATTGGTGATGCAATCGTAGAAATTGTCTGGCAGCTATGACTTGGTTCTCCTGCTTGTGTGGCATAGCGCAGAGACCCGATGCCAGACATTGGGCCTTCCATCAGACACCCTCTTGGCGTTTACGGCGCGAATGCCAAACAATACAGCAGATCGATTCCAAATTTCTGGCAGAGTGTATTGCATCAAGGTTGTCTTTTTTCTCACAGACGGTGCCCAACTGACCGTATTATACTGTGCAAATTCCAAAATATAAATATATTTCAAACATATATATATATATATATATATATATATATATATATATATAATATATATATATATTTCATTAAAGACAACATATAAGGTACTTCGTTTAAGCTTTTTTTAAAAAATTTTCTTGTGTTCGAACAAGTGTTTGCTTTTTTTGGGACACAGAGTGTGTATAAACTGATCAAATATTCTATAATTCCGATCGCTTTCGGCTATACTTTTAGCCATTATCAAGGGTGATTTTATTGTTGTTTTTTAATTAAGTGTATGGGCTGTGTGTATGTTTTTAGAGTTATAGGAATGTTTTATTTCTCGAACGCAGTTAACACATTGTGGCCGTGTTCGTAGTTAATATGATTGCGTGTTGACATTTTCTTCTTTATTATTAAGGCTTCCATTATTTTTAATCTTTTTTTACATTGGGATAGGGTTATTATGTTTGTATTTTCTATTACTATGTTTCGGATGGAGTCTGGTAAGTTTCTCTGTGTGTTTAATATAGATAGGCATATAGTCATGTGACTGATGTAATTATTTATGAATTCGGTTTGATCCGGAACTTAGTTACTTAATGGGCATTTGAACTTATAAATAATGTTTGTTCTTTGTAGATTTGATTTTGCTGGTGTGTTCTTATTTTTAAGGATAAGGTAAACAGTTTTAAATTTTTTCTTTAGATAATTAATTTGAATTTTTTTGTTCGGTCAGTTGGGGTCAGTTCTTTATGATATTTCTAAACGAAGATTCATCTGGTTTGTAGTTGATGTGCATTTGGTTTTTGCAGAAAATATGCATGTAATTTTTGACTGTATGTTCACTATCGTTGTTATTTACTTTGGGAAGAAATAGTCTAATTTGGTGGTCAGGGAAGCATTTTTATTTAGTGTCTGTTTTACATTATTGAGTTCTTTAAGGAAGAGTAGTCGTGGGGATGATTCCTGGTGTGCTCTTTTAGGAAGTTTTTTTTTTTTTTATCACTGCTATTTGTATCTGGGCGGGCATTCACTTTTAATGTGGCAAGATTTTCTGCGAGTGGGTTTTATATAATGAGGTGATAAAACTATATTCTACGAGCACGTTTAAGAATGGGATCAGGAGTTGGTATGTAAAGTTAAGGACAGAGATTTTTCTAATTTATTCTTACTTGTTAAAATAAAAATATCGGCTAGGTAGCGGACATATATTTTAGATTTATAGACCTGTCTAAATGTATTTTCTACATGGGACATGTAATAATTGGAGAAGCATTTCCCATGCCATATGTTTGGGTCCAAATTTTGCCATTATGGTCAAAGAATGGAACTTTGGTTGTGCATGCATGTAGTAATGTTTTTAGTATAAATGGTTTGATGGATGGTGAATCATAGAATTATTATTAAGAATTTCTATTCGTAGTAGTACCTTGTCTGTCGTCTTTAATGAAACATGTATAAATGAAGGATTGCTGCCTAAATACACAATTATCAAATTACATAACTCGCCAGCCAACAAGGAAAATAACACCACTACATTCAGAAAAAAAAAACTTGTCTTCAGACAAATAAAATCCGCTAAAAATTACATTATAGCAATTTTCTCTTGCATGTACAGACGGGTTCTGTCCCGGAAGTTATTGGGTGGGGGGTTGAGACCGAATGATGATTCCCTATTTCATTTGTGGAGTGAAGTCTCTATCTTTAATCTTTCAATACTACTTAGATATAGTGGTTTGGTGTCTTCAGGAAAAATTGGAAAAGGAATGTCGGTGACTGTAGAGTCTGTGTTTTCAGTTCCCAGCGGATATCCCTATATATGATTTTTTTTTATTGATGTTGTCCTTCGAAAAATGGTACCTTGCTATACCACTTTTTCTGAATTACAGATACCTCCAACTGGGCAGTTGGATCTGATTCTACAGTTAAAAGAGGACTTGTTTTTGGTTGCTTTACCGTCATAAAATGCTTTTAGTGTTTGGTTTTTGTTCATAATGCTCTGTATGTTTTTGCTGCAGGAATTAATGCAGGAACTAATTTTCACAGAGGGATACACTCTTCAAGTGTTTATTTATAAGTGTGTTTGTGTGTGCCTGTTTGTGTGTGCCTGTTTGTGTGTGCGTGCACGTGATTGTATATAACACAGTTTTGTCTTTCATTCAGACATAAGACACCTATTACATGAAGATGAAACGCATGGTGATTAGAAAGCGTTTCCATATTGCATATTTATCTTTTTAGTTAGGATTCTATGCCCTACTAACACGAATACACCCACACCCACTCATACCCACTCACACAAACAAACATATATGTGTGTGTCCCATGATTTCCCACGAATCCTCATAACTGCTCGAGGCGTATCTTTATGTAAACAAAGGACATCATATATTATGAAATGGACTAGCTCCGACAATTACTTTTAATATATTTTCTGTTTATACGTTATTTTTATAGATAGAAATATTTAAGTATGATATAGATTCGATTCTTGTCGGTGGATACATACACACACACAAACATATATATATATATATATATATTAAAAATATATTATATATATATATATATATATATATATATATATATTATATATATATTTATATATATATATATTATTTACATTATATATATTATGTATGTATATATATATATATATATATATATATATATATATATAAACTGACACTTCAAATTCTCTGTATTGATGAACTGATAAAAGCCGTAACTTGAGAAATTTCCGATTATAATTTGATGTGATATCTACACATTTTTTTCAACTGCAACTTTAACAAACACAATTTATGATCATGCAAGCTGAGGAAAAGTAACACTGTTGAAAGATTTTCAACTTGTCTTTCTTATTGTGGCTATAAGACGAGACAACACATCTCCAATTTACTCCTCAACACTTTATACTGTTTACGTATGCATCGTTGTACTGTCTTTACAATTAATTCGTGTTTTATTAGCACCTACAAAACAAAAAGCGACATAAAATCTGAGATAGACTTCCTAGCTTTACTCACACTACCAAATTAGAAGTATTTAAACAAAGATCCTATTTACTCTTGAGATGCTAAAATTAATTTGTAATAAATAATCAGTGTGATTTTCTTTACAAGATTCTAGACAGCCTATTTTAAAACACGCAGTAGTAATATTGCAATTAATGCAGCAGGGAACCTTCAATATAAGTCTAGTTAGGGTAGCTAGTCTCAATTATATTACGAGGTACGGCAGAATATTATAATTCTATACTCGATATGTAGTGCGTGTAAATATATTTAAATCTAGTATGTTAAATTATCCCCTACTTAACTGAATATATTGACAACAAGTTTATAAAATGCTTAGCCGCATTTGCATGTCTAATAAGAAGTAGTTCTACATAGTAAGAAACAAATGATAAGCATTTCGATGATACCGCTTCTTTTTTAATCTTCCCAATTATTCGCAACTTGGTCCGTAAAACATTTTTGAGCAACAATGAAAAGGCGAATATTGTTGAAATGTTTGACAAAAAAAAAAGGCAAAAGCGGAAATTGCAAAAACTCTTGCAAGCGACCGCCATGCTATCAAGAAATTCGTCTTGAACTCAACAACATTCTTTACAAGCGTCGACAAAAGGAAGAGATTCTTACTTGATGAATGGAAGCCAATTTGGAAATAGAGATGCGTGAGAACCCATTTGAGTACCTAAGTATTATTTGCATCTGTCGGAGTTCCAAATGTACCTAAAACTTCAAGATGGCCTACACTGGGGAGGTTAGGAACATACACCAGACAAATGGTTCGCTCTCTCCAAATGCCGAAAAAAATCGGAAAGTATTGAATGTTTGATTTTCATTGTGTGTTATACAGATCGATTGCAGGGCGAATTCGGATATTTCTGAAGGCTGGCGAACAGCATATTGTCAGAAGGGCGACCTTAAGCTTATTCGAATGAGGTGTCAGCAAGTAGAAGAATTTGTCATATTTTGGGATAGGATAATTGGCAATGGGTTGTTTTGACCCTGGGGTGTTCATGATGACATCAGAATAAACTACCTTACTAACGCTGAAGTCTTAAGTTCAGCCATCTCTCAAGAAGAGGGCACTGATATTCAAAACAGAAGTGGTATATATATATATATATATATATATATATATATATATATATATATTTGTGTATTTAGGCAGAAATCATGCACATTTCATTGAAATTTATACAACTTCTCATGCGATCTAATAATTTTTTTCGGATGATAAATTATATAAAAACTGTTCGAATGTTCTTTTTATCCGAGCGCTTTCGGCTATACATTTAGCCATTTTCAAGCATTATATTTTAACTGTTAGAATAAGAAATAGTTTGTTGTATGTATGTTATATAAAATGTTTTCATTTTTCAAAACACGGTCAAGTATTATGTCCATGTTCAAAGTGAATATTATTAAGTGTTGTTTTATTTGTTTTTATTAATACGGTTGCCATTATTTTTAGCCATTTTTGCATGTAGATGATGCTATTATATTATTGTTGTCACAAATATGTTACGAAAAGTGTCCGGTAGGTCTCCATGACTATTTAAATGAAATCTAATTGAACTGTGGTCAGAAAGTTGTAGAGTGAGTCTGCGTGTCAAACATGTTGTGTGGCCTATATAATTATTTACGAATTTTGATTGATCAGGAATTCGTAAATAATATTTGCTCTATTTAATTTTGTTCTAGGAGGTGAATTATTTTTTTTAACTATAAGGTTAGAGGTTTTAATTTTTTTTGTAATAAATAATTAATTTAATTTCTTTGCTATTGTCAACTGGTATTATGCATTTCTTAATTCTGCATTCATCCTCTTTATAAATTATATATAAATTTATCTATTTCTTATTTTAACAGTTAAAATATAATCCTTGAAAATGGCTAAATTTATAGCCGAAAGCGCTCGGATAAAAAGAACATTCGGAGAGTTTTTATATAACTTATCGTCCAAAAAGAAATAAATTATTAGACCAAACGAGAAATTGTATAAAAATAAATAAAAGCATTTTGTCTGTCGTTTTCAATGAAATGTGCATATATATATATATATATATATATATATATATATATATATACGCTGATATTGCTATAATGGCTGATATTGTTATCATAACCATTGCATAGCTAAATTAATGTTAAAAATAAGAGACATGAAGTGGTCGGCGTGTTCACCGGATTTTAAAGCTAATCTTTGGGCATCGTTTACAGTCATCTTTATGAGGACACTTCCACGTGGTGTCATGCTTAGCAAACCTGTCTCCCTAGATCACTTACAATTGTATAGTGATTTCGTTCCTCACTGGGTGCCCCATATTTATGCCTATGTGCCGCATCTAAGCTCAGCTGAGCCAATTGCTATGCGAGCAGTAAACAATATTAAACTTTGGGAAGAAAATCTCAACTGAAGCTGTCATCCCTGAAGATATTCCGAATGTAAAGTTTTCTGTGAACAATTACACCCTTGTGCAAATTAATTGAAACAAAACAAATAATTCCGTTATTATTTACTTTTTTTTCACATTTTTCCAATCAAACATGGCCCAGTGCATATGCTATTACTTTGTGTTTTCATTCCACGAAGTCGTCCCTTGCAGATTGACCACAGATTCTCGATTGGATTTAAATCAGAAGAGTTTCCAAACCAGCCGTTAGTACTTTGATTTGCTCACTGGTAAGCCTTTCCAGCGGGTTTGTGCAATTTTAGTACCCTTCCTTGGAGTAATATCCATCGCAGACAATGGCTGTAGGACAACTAATCGACAGTCGAAACACTAATGTCAGGATGTGATGAAAATTTTATGCAATCACATATAGCGCAGTATTTTTTAACGCCAAACATGCTTCATCATACACCCGAAAAACAGATTCCTATTACTGTACACCACTGCAAACGACCTAATCTGAGGAAAATTAGAAATCAATTACACCCTGTCACTACAGTGGGTCTAAATTTGAGCGTATGGTAAAAGAAAGAAAGCTAAAGAGGTTCTTTCAATTAATTAATCATCACAAAAAATAGAAATTACACCAGCAATTACATAATATTTAGTTTCTACTGTTTTATTTGAGGTTGTGTTATAGTAGAACACACCTATTGTATAGTTAATAGACTCTCCCACCTATAATAAGTAAGAGTAGTAAGAGTCGCTCAGTGGGTCGGCCAGTCAGTCGATGCCGGACGTCCGTTATTCGGATACTAAAAGTATCAGCGACCACCACTAGATTTCTCTGCGTCATTACCTATTATATCAAGTTCCTAACGTTTTGTACGTCGAACCTATTTTAGGACCGACTTAGTACAAATACAAGCCTCCACTGTGAAACCACTCCATAACACACTTGGCGACGAGGTATTCGGATTCATACAGTGGAAGAGAAAAAAAATCGTTCGCCACAACAGATTGTATTATTTTGCTATGTATGTTATTTTGCTATGTATGTCATTGATTGATTGTGTTTGGTCATTGTCAGTCTTTTATTATCTCCCGAACGCTTCAAATTGTCACGTTTGACACATCGACGTATAAAATGGAACAGTTTAAATAATAATATTTTGAATATTGCAGAGTAAATGAAATTCTATATTTTCATACTTTAGTACACTTTGTAATATTCGCAGTAAACGTATGATCAATATTTGGGAGATATTTGATCAATTTAGAACTATTATTTTCATAATTATCCTAATTTTATTTATTTGCATATAATTTTGGAATATAGTGTAAAATCTTAGAATATGCAAGCAAATAATAATGAAACATGTTTACTTAGAATTAGAAAAAATATTTAAAATGTCAGATTGAATAAAAATATCAACGTTTATGGATAATCTTGAAAAATAGCAGGTTTTCTCAAAACAGGAATATTGTTCGTAATTAACACGTTTCTCTAGTCCAATACCTTGCTATCCAGTAGCGTATAGAAGGAGGTGCAGAGGTTACAAACGGTCCTGGGCATCCATATCGGGCGGGAATCCGATCAAAGAGTGAAATAAGAAGTTATTTTATATTTAATTTGGACAAATTGTTTATTTCATATATCATTTCTTTCTTACATATTTAAAATGTCCTCCATTCTCACATTTCTCAGTACGAGGGCCTATAGACCCCTTCTACTTGAGTTTTAGGAGCTTAAAATCAAGGAGTTGGTCCCGGGCATCACAAAGCATCACCAAACCTCCGCACGTCATTGGCGTTATCGTTCTGTTTGCATTTGATGTGGGTGGGTGGGGGGTCAAAACTTTTGTTTTAAGTAATGTAGAACGTCATCATCTTGATTATGTCATTATTTTTTTCTTAGATTTACATATGGTATCCATTTTCTTTGTCGCTGCTTTTAAAAGTCTTTAAACGATGGGGATTCTATTATTTGGTTCAGTTCTTTCTTTTTGATTCTAAAGCGCCAATCCATAAAGTCTAAAGACAAATGTTCCTCGCTAATTCTCCCAGGCTTCATTTGCTGAAATCTACCTTTTGCCATTGGCCTGAGAAATCTCTTGTATACAGTTGTCAATTTAGACATTTCTGAATGAGTTTGGTGCCAATAACAAAGTCTCAATCTGTTGTTTATATTTAAGAAGCTGACTCGAGTTTTAGCTGAAATGTTTGGTTTTTATAGTAACTTGTGCTGGGCAAAGTTATCCCTAGTTCAGACAATTCTGTATTGAATAACCTTATCTCATATATACTTATCCTTATATTAAATCTCTACACGCAGAGGTATCTGAGGTGTTTTGTATTTCCTAATTGCACATTCGGATGTTTTATGATGAATTCGAGGTATTTAAGTGTAAAATAGTAAAATCTGGTTGATGAGTGGCATAACCAGTTCATTAGCTATTTTATTTCATTTAGGCTAATATTCTATTAATTACTTAATATTTTTCTTCTATATAAGAAGCGGGAAAATAACAGAAAGTAAGTAACAGATAAGGTTTACAACACCGCAAAGAGGTAATATCGAAATGCAATAAAACAATTAACAAAGAACGACTAAACTGGTTTATCGAGAAATGTGCACAGCGTCTAAAATCAACACCAAAAGTCTGGTTTTATAAAAAAAATATAATATATATATATATATATATATATATATATATATATATATATATATATATATATATATATATATATATATAAAAGCATCAAAGACTAATTATATTTAGAACTAGCAACAACTCCTTCTGTTTATAAAGGATGGCTGATAGGACTTAATATAAATTGATTTTAATACTTAGGACGAAAGTAAAAATGAACATTCAATAATACCGAGAACATATCTTGGTAGATGGACGAAGAAAAGTGAATGTTGTTTAAAAAATGACTAACTATCGTTGAATGAGATGACTTAACGCATCTATGAAAATTGTCCAAATTGCTCTTTCGAATATTGGCTGATTAGTTGTTGCATCCAAACTCGATTTGAATAAATTAATTAATGTATATCTGATTACCTGCAAAAGCAACTGAACAATACACCTGATGATCTGTAACCATGGTGAAATTACACGAAATATAATCTCTTTAAATGCTGACAGATAATTTTTTTTCAATTTTGAATCTTTATCTAAAATAAGTTTTCATTAAAGCTGCATCAATTTGAGTCACAATGTAAATAAATTATTATCTTCAGCATAGCTGCTCGTTTCCGAAAATGGCCGTCAGCTCCGGTCCAATCTTTATACCGAAACTATACAGACCCCTCGTGGACTCTTTTACCCATTCAAACAATGTGGCTTAGACAGACCTAATAACAGAAACGTGGTGTACCCAATAATTACCGACACAGTAGTCAATGAACTGTAAGACTAACATCCTGATCCCTATTAACCGGTAAGGCGTCAAAAACTAAACTTAGCACAATCATATATAATGCTGTACACGCTGGTCAATGGAGATATCACTCAAAACAGTAATAATGGCTGGCGAGACTATGGTGACAAACATTGCGCTACGGCAAGATAATTCTTTCACTCGATTATGGAACGAACTAATTGACAATTATCAAATGATGCAAATGTAACTCAATACATAGACGCATAAGTTTATTGATCTAATTCTTATGCACGTATAGGTTGTCTTATATTAAAAGTAACTGCATTTGCAACCGCAGGGTTTGCACGCTAAAAGAA
>CAHIKZ030003632.1:3472500-3500000 GCA_903632075.3 Acanthosepion pharaonis | reverse complement strand
TAGAGCAAGTTTTCCGACCTGCCGTACCTTCGTAACCACGAAGAGTATATATATATATATATATATATATATATCGGTCACCTTGAAAGTCTTTTTCTTTTTCACTTCCAGTAGTCCCTTGCGTTCTAACGACATTATCGCGTTGCATGGGGTGAACTGATTAAATAAAATATTTATAACTAAGAGATACCGAGTATTCTTTAGTTCTGTGTACTTCCCAAATGCTCACTAAATAATTAGGCTCATATATTTGGCGGGAAAACGTCATCTTTGTTGGGCTAAGAAGATTTTCCAAACCCTTTACTTGCCATCTATCTATCTATCTATCTATCTATCTATCTATCTATCTATCTATCTATCTCACATTTTATTCTTTCTATCTAGCTAGCTATCTAAGCTCGCATTTCTTTCTCTCTTTCTTTCTTTCTCTATATCAATCTATATATGTATCTTTCTCAGTCTCTTCATGTCTATCTATCTATCTATCTATCTATCTATCTATCTATCTGTTCTTAGCCTCTTTATTTCTGTCTATCTCTATATATCTATCTGTTCTGTTCTCAGCATCTATCTATCTATCTATCTATCTATCTATCTATCTATCTATCTATCTATCTATCTATCTATCGATCTATCTATCTATATATATATCTATCTATCTATCTATCTCACATTTCATTCTTTCTTTCTATCTACTTAGCTAGATAGCTATTAATCTCATCTTTCTTTCGTTCTTTCTTTCTTTCTTTCGTTCGTTCTTTCTATCTATCTATCTATCTATCTATCTTATGTTCTTACCCTTTTCACCTCTCTCTCTTTCTCTCTCTATCCCTCTCTCTCAAACACACATACACTGTTTTGTCATAGTTTTCCTCATTTCAGTTCAATATTGATTCTGTTTTCTGTTCACAATGCACACCACTTTCTATTTAATTTCATACTAGTATTCATCCAATATTAACCCTCCTAATTACGATATTCTGCCAACGCGAAATATCATTTACAATTCACTCAATGCTAACTTCAACTTGCATGTGGGAATTGCGCATGCCCGTCTCTTCGTTAACAAGCCACAGAAAACTTCCTTGGGAGGAAAAAAAACAATTACTTTCCTAAATTAAATTATATACATACTTTGAGTATGGCATTGCAAACAGTTTATGCAAAATATGCATTAGGATTAAAAGATTTTCTTCTTGCCATGAGTTAAATTCATCCTATTGAAATACAGTGTAATCTTCGCATTCTTTTCCCTAATTAATATGCTTCGAACTTGGTCGGTCATGTGACACATATTGGCCAATTAGTGAAATTCACACGTTATTAAAATTAATTTTAGTGTAAAGAAAATATCCACCCTGCCAGCTAGAATAAATCACAACTTATTGCAACATGAAGTATTTTTGTAATATTGTACGCTAGCTTTCAATTTCTGTGTTCTCGAGAAGGCAGGTAATATATTTATGTATTTCTTAGGCATATTCTTCAAACATCTTTTTCTTCTTATTTTATGTGCCGTGTCCATTCAATGCGTTGGTGATCATGGCTCTCCACAATTTCTTGTTATTTGTAGTTCTTACTAAATTTTATCTTTTTGTTATATCTCATAAACCCTGCTCCGTCATCCATTTACCCAAGATCGTTAGGTATATTATGCAGTTTCTACCTCTGTCACTCTTACTCCAATCTGCCTTATGAGTGTCAAATTCTCCACGTCCTCTTTCCTTACAATGGGTCCTAGAAATTTCAACTGTCAGTCCCTGATTTTAATTATAAGTGTTTTTTTGTTTTTTTTATAGCATTTTCTCTAAAACTTCGGTATGGTATTCTCAGCATCCTTCTGTAGAACTACATTTCTGTTGTATCGAGTTTTTTTTCATCTGTGAGGAGATTGTTCAGCGATCACTGCGATATTAATGTTCTGATATGTCGTAATAGGTCAGTATTTCTTGCTTTGTTTCTAACGAAATTTTCCTGTTTCTGAATCATTTGCTTATCTTTTGGAAAGCATCTTTCGCTATCCCAAGGCACCACATATTTAGATAGTCGTATTTATTTCATTTTAGTATCTCCAATTTCTACTTTGCATGCTTGCTTTTTCCTTTTGCTTACAACCATATAGATATAAATTAATATCACAAGTAACTCATGGAGGTAATAATAACATTATCAAGATGTTGACATTTCACACTACTTAACCCCTTCTCCGGCGTAGACGTGTATATACGTTTTTTTTTCTGACAGTAGCTTTTTAAAACACGAACGAATAAATAAGTCCAAAACATAATGTTCAAAAATTCAGCTACAGACGAGTTTATATGTCGATCTTAATTCTTTTTATGCTCTCCTGAGCTTGAGTCCAATTGTTTACTCATTCGTTTGCTAGAGGTGTTAGTCACCGCTCGGGTACTTCAAGGTACCTCAGTTTCTTAGTTATTATATTAAAAACAAATAAAGGAAATCTTCTGAAAATGAAACTTTTTTTTTCTCAAGATAACTGGCGGGGAAGGGTTTAAGCAAAATTTGTTTGACACTGTATTAAACAAAATGGTTACGAAAGAGACCTTATCACACTGGAAAGAGCGGACTTGAGAAATCTATTTTCTTGAAAAATATTTTTACATGAAAGATTTTATAAATTTCAATCGACGGTAACAGTAAATGAATGCCGAATATTTCAACATAAGGAAAAAGCTAATATTACCATTTCCATATGACTAAAATTTACTAAGAGCAGCACGAATCATGTTGAAAGCCATCATAACCGAATTTCTGAAAGCAAACTGAAAATAGAAGACAGAAGAAGAAAAAAATATTACAAGTATCATAGTTCACATTGTCACTCATCTCGGATTGTTTGGAATAACGTTTCATTTGTAAATGAGAATTTCCACAAAACACGTTATATTATCTGGCAACAGATACTTTGTTTTGCATCTATAAACGCCTTAGTTGTATGTTTTCGAAACTTTTAGTGTCAATGGCGTTAGGAAGAAAATAATGTTCTGTGTCATCGCTCTAACTAAATCTTACATTGTGTAACATATATTAAGGCGAGAGTATCGAATTTTTACTGATTTATAAATCAAATTTTAACAGCTTACTATGTAGAACTTTATTGCAACACTGTCTTTTTGGCAACAGGCCGCTGGATAAAATCCAAACCTATTCAAATTCAACTTCAACTGTTATCTTTTCTATATATATTCTCATAAACAGCATTTCTTAGT
The DNA here is from genome assembly GCA_903632075.3 of Acanthosepion pharaonis. NCBI lineage: Eukaryota > Metazoa > Mollusca > Cephalopoda > Sepiida > Sepiidae > Acanthosepion > Acanthosepion pharaonis. The sequence goes on along the minus strand of CAHIKZ030003632.1, from coordinate 3,496,770 downwards.
TCTTACGTTCATACAAAACCTTATTCAGTAACGCTCTATATCGAGTGGCGCTTAGGTTTTGTATTAGGGAACCAATTAGTAAAACAATACGGAATTACACTTGTGAGTTTTGAGTAGTGGTTACAAGTTGTGCAGTTAAAGAATTTGAATTATATAAAAACTTATTTCAAAGAAATTTATAATTTATTTGAATTATATAAAAACATATTTCAAAGAATTAATTACGCGACTGATGCAATTTCATATTTATTTATCCTTTCCCTTCATTTTTAATCGATAAAATTAACCCGTTCCGACATTTATCTTGGCCTAATATTGTAAATAAAACGTTTATAAAACGTTACCGCGATAGAAGAATATTGAGAATAATTATTGTTCATTTTTATCTCGTCATCTAAAATATTAAATGCTTTTTTACCAATTTCTTCTCGTTTTTTTTTAATACTATCTCTCTATATTTCTGAGATGAGGTATTATGTACACTATTTACATTCTTCTGACTATTGTCCTCACCTTTGTCGCCATATTTATTACAAAGTTTCGGCCGTTGTAAGCTCCGGCCTTCTTCAGGTGTTTGGAATGTTGAACTGAACCTTTTATTTCGCTCACTGAGGGAAACTGTTCTAGTTCGACGTGCCATGCTTTTTTTTCAAGGACACATGGCACAGTGGATAAAGGTGTTATTTATATCCAGTGACAGGACCCAAAGTGTGTGAGTTCAATACCCAGTTAAGGTAGCGGACAACTTAGTTAAGGGAATTAAGTATAACTGATATTCATTAAAAGTCCTGATGATGACATCCATTAAAAAAAAAAAAACAAAAAAAACATGGCCCATGGAACTACAACAGTCTACCCCATTGAGCGAAATAAAGTGTTCAGTTCGACGTTCCTATCACCAATCGTAGTGTATGTTATAATGGAAAAAATATTAGGTTTTAAGGAACTATTATCCCAAACTCTCTAGTGAAAATTAATTGCAGCATTTTCAAAAAAATCTGTTATATAAATTTATTGCATAATTATTTGAAAATCAAATATTTTCTTTGGCTTTTTACTTATTTTTATTTATTTATTTTATTTTATTTATTATTATCTATTTTTATTTTTATTTTTTAAAGTCATCCTTCTGTCACGAATTAAATTCCATCAAAAACAGAACTTTTGATGAAATGTATTCTTCGAGGAATTCTTCGATTTTTCCAAACAGTTAATCAGTACAGAAATAAAAATTTTGAGAGTGGTGACCAAAGAAGCAGTGTTGAAATACGTGATTCTTTAAATATGACGGACCTAAAGAATAAAAATAATGCGAAAAATAAAAAAAAAACATCCCATCCTTCGTCTGGTTTATACAGAAGATTCATCTGTCGATATTCCTGCATTAAAAATGTTTATTTTTTTATACTTTTCAGGTGTTGAACAAACTTTTGCTACGGCGCAGCAGACGAAAACACGAAGGGTGGTGACACATCATGTTATAACGTGGGGAGATGACGTGATTGCACTGATCTGGGGTCTTGTAAAAAAAAAAAAACATAAAAAAATGGATTTGAAAGAAACCTTGAAAACGTTTCGTCGATAACAATTTTGGGACAGAAAAAAAGAAACAGTGAATCTACTGACCAAAATAATAATATATTTTTCTTTTTTAAATAGCAAGAGTGAGAGACGAGTAATCGAGCAAAAAGAGGGAGAGGAGAAAGAATGTGTGTGTGAGTAGTCGGCAAACGCTTTTCCGGAAGAAGCAGCCATCTTCATATTGCAAAAAAAAACAAAACAAAAAGACGTTAATTTTAGTGGATACCCATATTTGAGTAGACGCCCTGCTTATTTATTAAAGAGTATATTATTTATTTTCTTCTACTGGCCTGAGGAATCTTCTTAAAAAAATATGCGTAACCACTAAAAATGACGTCTAAGTCATAAAATCTGTCGGGTTAATAAGTAAAAATCCATCGCTTCTTTAGAAATTGCTTTGTTTACATTAGGATACGAAACTGGGCAGATATGTCTATGTCGAGAGTCTGAAAGAGATTTGTTTTTATATGGCATAATTGAACGTCGTCGCAACATTCCATGGTTATAATTTATAACATTGGAATCGTAATCACGATCCAATTCATCAGACCTACAAATTCAAAAAGAAATCGGAAAATATAATTCCGGGTATAAAAAATACAATTTTAGTGGGAGTGTATGTGTGGGAGTGGGAAACATGTGTGAGAGGGAAATGTCTGAAAGGTATAGAGAGAGGTGCAACAGAAGAAAGAACAGGAATTTGAAATTGTATGTCTGATGAATTGGATCGTGATTACGATTCCAATGTAATAAATTATAACCATGGAATATTAGTGTTTGATCCTTTAATATATATATATATATATATATATATATATATATATATATATATATGTACCAGTCTTGTTTGTTTTCTTTACATCTTCGGCTGGACTCAACTTGAGTCCGCATTGTTCTTGTAGTTGAACCTTCTAGCAGGAAAACAGCACGTGTTCTTAATTCAACAACACGTATACCCATACGATCCTCTACATTACTATTATCATTAAAATTTGCACAATTATGATTTTTCGCCAATTTTCTATATTTACTTTTACAAAAAAAAATCATCTAATTATTAATGACAATTTTATAATTTATTCTTCACTTTAGAATGATTATTATTTTTTTAAACTTTTTGTCTTTAATATTTTTGTTTAAAAATTATCGCATAATAATATAAACGAAACTGGGGCGAAATAAGCTTTCTCGACGGAGGCTCGCTTTCTTTATTTGTATTCAATCGAACACATCTTGCAGGTCCGGTGAATTGTACGGAACATCTTCGTGGCTACGGTTTAATGTTTAAGCACTGAACAAACCGAGGGAAGAAGTTGGTGTGCGGATGGTAGAAGAATCATATGAGGTTTAATGAGGCGTTACAACATCCGTCTTTCTCGAAGAAAGCCGTTGAATTATCAACCGATAAATTGGTAAAAGGAATTCAAAGGAAGGTCAGATAATGACAACAACGTAAAACGGGAAGTGGAAGAGAAAATGGAAAATGAGAAAAGGAGAGAGGAATGAAAAGATGGCGGTGGAACAGATAAAGAAGAAGTAAAAAAAGGAGAGAAATACAAAGAGAGAAAGAAAACCGGATAAGTACAATAGAATAAGTACCTCCACTATTTCGGCATAAATTTTCTATATTGAAGTTTAAAATGAATTTTTTACAACGAAAAAACATTCGTGAAGATTTCATTTTAGCTTTAATTGAAAGTTTAATAATTAAATTTACGATTTCTATTAATTAAACAATTCTGGTGTATTTTCAGATAGAAACTATATACATTTGATTGTCAAATTTAATTTCAAATTTTTAAATTTTCTTAAAAACGGCCATTTTCTTAATTTTAAGAAATTTGTAAACAAATTTATCGATTTTTAAAATATTTAAAAAAAAATTCTGACACGTTATTTTAGTAAAATTAAAAAATTTAAAGTTAAAGTAATCTGATTTCAAAGAAATCTTTGTTACTTATAGCATAAAAAATAATATACAACCAATTATTAACGAGCGGTTCTGTTCATCTGATCAAACTATTGATGGATTGTTGAATGATGAACCGATGACAGCTACTACTGATGACCATAAATGACATAATTTTTAAGTCTGAGTTTTTAAAAAATTATTCTATTTGAGTATGACACACAATAATGGAAATACAATACGTAAAATAAAATTATTTAGTGAAATAGTAAATGAAAAAATGAAAAAATAATTTAAAATTTAAAGTTTACACTTTTAAAGCTGAACGGAAAATACAACCTGTAAGAAACGAAATGTTTTGAAAAGGCCACGTAAAGGGACAAAACCCTTAGATCACGTGACCTTGTTATAATAATGGCAATTTCTGTATATCATACATGGAAATAAGGAATGTATTAAGTAAAAAATACAACATAAAAAAAAATTATTTTTAAAAAAAAAAAGCGCAACTAGATTTATTAAACTTAGCAATTTTGCATTCGTAAATTTTTTTCTACTTAATTACTACATAATATCGAGGAACCCTCCTAATACAGAGCTTTACACGATTTAAAACTATTATAAATTATTATAATTAAAATTTCTTTAAAAATTCTTGTAAAAATTAATTATTCATCAGAAAAAAATTATTTCTTCAGGCAATAATTTCCTTAATATTACTTACTTACAAAAGCAATTAAAAGCTTTTCTAATTAAGTAATATCATAGTTTTATTGATTCATTATTTTTCAATTCAGAGCAGATTTTCAGTTAAATAGCTCAAATTTGAAAAAAAAAAAATGGAGTTATTTACCATCTTCGAAGACTCCTACTTTTAACCAAAAAAAAAAAAAAAAAATTCAGGAACCAAAAAGTTTGTGGGCGAAATTTCATTGAATTAAGTAAATGTGGGGTAACATATTTAAAAAAAATATAATTTTTACCAAAATTTTCTAAAAAAAACATTTCAAAAATAATTTCATTGATTTGTGAATAAGTCCTGAAAATTTCATTAAGATCGGACAATTATTTTATTTTTACAAGAATTTCCAAATCAATATGTTTTCAACGTTAAAAAACGCAAAAAAAAACAATGTTATTTTAAACGTCACCGCGATGACGTAAACAAAGACGACTTTAACCAAAATTTCGAACGTGTTAGAAAATATTAAAAAAATTCAAAAAATAATTAAAAAATACTTTTTTCTTTCATCTTAATAATAACATAAGCATTTTGACGATAATACTTTATTTTCTTTAAGTTTGTGTCATTTTTCATTTACGCTATGCTGTTTTTCCGCGAAAACAGTGGACATGCTTAGAATAGAATGAAAGAAGCAGGAGGAGTAGGAAGAGAAGTAGAGATGAAAGAGAACAATAACAAAAGCATTAATAATAATAATAATAATAATAATAATAATGATAGCGAGAGCAATCATGTGCCATGCGTGATACACGCTTAGGCGATCACGTATCTTTCGATACATAATTGACGATGCAATTTTTTTTCCCGGAGTAGGTTGACATTTCTTTCTGCGGTAGACCAGATGCTATCCAAGGCTATAGAAACCGGTCTGTCCTGCTATTTACTTATAGAGAAAAGGATTCATACCTTTCCCAAGGGTATTAGCACGTAAGTGAATGTAATGGATTCCAGTGGAATTCGAACTCGATTCCTCAATCCGGGCCGCTATTCATTACTCCACAGTACCTGAATTAAAATCAGAATGTTTTCAGGATACGTTATTCAAAACTTCAAGGATATTGATAAAATTTGCGGACATTTGGTTTCTCATTTTCCAGTTATAAACACATATTATTTAGCGTGAGTGTGTATGTATATTATATTTGTTATATTAACAGACTATAATAAAACATTTTAATCTCTTATAAAAAATATAATTATAATAATCTCTCATAATAATAATAATAATAATATATTGGTCTACGTTGGATTGAGTACTTTTTAAAAAGTAAATGCTACGAACGGTGGATTATTACCCCGTCTGTTCTTTCTCCCTTTTGCATATCTATCTATCTATCTATCTATCTATCTATCTATCTATCTATCCCGTTCTCTTCATATCTATCTATCTATCTATCTATCTATCTATCTATCTATCTATCTATCCCGTTCTCTTCATTATCTATCTATCTATCTCGTTCTCTTCATTATCTATCTATCTATCTATCTATCTATCTATCTATCTATCTCGTCATTATCTATCTATCTATCTATCTGAATTAAATAAATAAATATAGATACAAGCAACCATACATACGTGCGATCACGCGTGTATATAATTTTACAAATAAATGGCTTATTTAATTTTTGGTGTTAACACAGAGCTATAAAGTATATATTAATAAATATACATATTGCTTACGTCGAATGTAAGACTCAGAGTTTCATATACAATTTAATCTTCAGGTACTTATAATGGCGATGAATAGTTCATCACCATTATAAATAGCTGAAGATTGCATTAAATATGTACTTCGACGTAAGGCAATAAGTATATTTATTTAATATACATATACATACATACATAAGCGTAATAGTAGAAGAAGATAAAAGAATGAGGTGAAAGATAAGAGGAATAGGAAAGGAGTAGAAAGTGAAGGTGACGAAAGAAATTCGAAAGGAAGGAGTAAATCAAAATATGTATATAGAAGCATGAAATGATAGACAGCAAGAAAAAAAAAACTAAACGGGGAAGAAGCAACGATACACCCCAGGAAGAGACAAAAGAAGCAAAGAAAGAAAATAAAATATAAGCAAAAGAAAGAAAAGAAAAAAAATATATAAATAGAAAAAAAAAAGCAAGAAAGAAGAAGAAAAAAAGAAGAGGATAATTAAGAAGATAAAATAAAAATGTCGTAACTTTGAAGAATGGTATGAAAAGTGCTTCAAGAAAACCAAACAAAAAATATAATATAATTAATGAATTAAGAATAAAAGGTTAAAATGATAGAAAGTAAAAGAACCTGTCACAAAAAGCTAAATATAATCAACAAAATAGATAACTAATTTATGTAAAGGTAAGTAACAGTAAAAAAATAACTGTAGAAAGAAACTGATTTCCTATGAATCGTAGCACAGCACAAATGTAATAGAATAAAGTATTTTAATACTACAATAGACCTGACACAGCAGAACGTTACTTGGACAAATACAGTCAATCATAAAAAAGCGAATACAGCGTAGCTCTAGTTCACTAATATAAACAATTGGTCCTAACGGTGAACCATTAGGAATTCTGCAAACGACTGTTTTAACAAACTAATATATAAATCAGAAACTGTCCTGCAGAAGAGATCATTTAAATTCTATGAGAAAGTTAAACGAATCGCCCAGTCCAGGCCCTGAAATCAGATCTTGTCATAAACATGGGAACGAGGACCTGTCAGACATTGTTTGTCATTTTCTCAACTACTTAGGGAAAGAAAATGATGATGTGGAATATTATATGGAGTTTTTCTAAACAGTCAAAAATAATGCGAAACTTGAAGAGTATGTTGTGATCAAAATTATTGGCGTACTTAAAATTGCCCCGAAGTTTTTATCACAGTGATTAGAAGAATTGGAAATACGAGCGGGAATGGAATAAAACGAGGCGACAGCATCACTTTTACTTCTGTTTAAAGGAGTTCGCGGGAAGTATGAGGAGCTTTGCTATTATTTAGTCTCCAATAGAAATCGATTTTAAAGTCAACATGAAAACAACAACATCAACAACAATAATAATAATAATAACTTTGAAATGTAAATCTCAAAAATGTGTCACGTGAGGACATGAACAATTCTAGTTGGAGCCTTCGGATTGATTGGAGAAAGGTCCCGATAGACTCATTGAATGGATCTCTGGTCGCTCATGGCTTAAAGAAATGCAAAACACTGTACTCACGAATACAATTCACATGTTATGAAGGGCTTTATCTATGTAAAATGTGTGTGATCTTTGTTGTTTTTAAAATGCTTAGTGGAAAATGTAATGATGACATTTCTGACATTAGGTTTCTGCTTGGGACCCGGAAAGAAATGAGCATACACCAGAAATTAAAAGAAATAATAATAATAATAATAATAATAATAATAAGAAGAAGAAGAAGAAGAAGAATCAGTGGAATGAAAAATACAAAAGTGTGAAAAACAAGAAAAAGAAAAAAGAAAAGAAAAAAGAAGAAGAATCTATGGAATGAAAAACACGATACTCTGAAAAAGAAGAAGAAGAAGAAGAAGAATATATAGAATGAAAAATACAATAACTGAGAAAAAGACAATAATAAAAGAAGTCGTAAGAGGAAAGAAGGAGAAGTTAAATGAAAAACAAAAATCAAAGAATAAAGAGGTTTAAAAAAATAAAGAAAAAGTTAAAATCTAAAGGAAATAAAATTGAAAAAGAAACAAAAACAAAAAATAACAACGAAAATGTGTTAATTAAATAAACTATAATTTGAAAGACGATCAGTAAAAAAGGAAGAGAATTTGAAATGAAAACGAAAAGAAAATATTTAAATAAATAAATAAAAAGAATTGAAACTGGGGGGGGGAATAAAGGAGAAAATTGAATTAAAGAGACTAAAATGAATAAAAATAAGAATAATAATAAGAAAAAAAATAAATAGAAGAAGACGAAGAAGAAGTAGAAAAAGAATAAGAGTAAGTAGAAGAAGCAATAATTTTGAAAAGAGAGTGAGAAGAAAACACGAAAGAAAAGACGAAAAAAGAAAAAAGAAAGAAAGAAAACGAATTTGAAAAATCTAAGAAAAAGAAGTAACACATAGAGTTAAAGAAAAAAACACAGAGAAGAGGAAGGAAAAATAAGAAAAAGAAAGACACAAAGAGACAGAGAAAAGAAAAAAAAGAACAAAAGAAATAGAAGAAAGGGGAAAAAGCGAGAAGAAAAATAATACGAAATACAACAGAAAAGATGGAAGCGGGAAGCATTCACTGGCGCTAATTAAGACGAAGAGGAAGGACGATGTGTTGAGTGTGATAAAAGAAAAACTCTTTATTCATTATTTCCGTAGCTGTCTCTGTTCGCGCAGTCAACTGCTTTTTCATTTTGTTTATCGCCTTTCGACGAAAATCACATTTTTTTTTCTCTCGTATTGTTTGACGCGAATCATTTTATGCTGCACTGTTCTCGAGCCGTATTGTCGAATAAAAACTGGCTTGCCGCAGTCTTTAGAATAAGCGAAACAATGTTAAAATCGGTGAAGAAACAATTTTCGCGCCGTTTTGTTTGTAGGGTTGATAGTAAGGAAATCTAAAATAATATTAACAACAATAGCCGTATCCAGAATATCATAGCGTTAACAACTCTATTACGGAGAAACGAAAAAGAACAGACATGACCTAATGCTAATTGTAGTTTTACTAATCATTATAACGTCTGCATTATGGAAACCTAGTATTAGTCTACTGTCGAGGTTGATAATCGATTTAACAGCTTTTTACTCTAACTAGATATAGTTGTTAGCAACATAGTCTAAGTGACGAGCTACGAATTGGAGATGCCTGAATTGAGTGAGTGCACATATAAGAATATCTGGGATTTGTTAAAAAGGACAATATTTTTTTTAACGTTGATGTAATGGAATAACCAGTCACCCCCGTGAATGATTACACTATAGGTAGTAAGTACCTACAAAGTCGACTGTCTACGAGAGACGGGGGAGACGTGAGAAGAGTGAGAGAGAGACGATGCAAGCACATCCGACCTTCCAGTTAGTGGCACTCACTACTAGATTGACCTGTGTGTATAACTGTGCCGTATTTCATATTGTACTTGTTGTGTACAATAAACCTTTCTTCTAGTATCCACCTGGTGTTAAGTATTTATTCCTTTAGCACGGAATGTAACAATCGATTTGTTTTTTTTTATGACTTATCAACCTTGTTTAAGGTTTTTTTTAAAGCCGATATATATTTTGGAATTATAAGAATTTCTTGGAGATACTAATAATTTCCTGGTACAATTCGTAGTGCTTAACCGAATAGTTGTTAGGAGAGGACGTGGATTCATAACTCTCCAAAGGGCATTTGCAAGCAAAAGAATATAATGAACTCAACTCGGCTCTCTGTTTTCTAATTCGGAGCCGTTATTCATGATACCACGTGCACATTCAAGCTAACAGCACCTGCTATTCCGGAGTTGTAACCCATCTACGTATTGAGCAGGTTCAAAGTTACTTAACTCCGGTGATCGGACGAGAATCGGTGTTTCAACGTGATATGGCTGTAAGCCTAAAAAGGACGACGTAAAATATTACGCAGAGATACGATGGCGCATTGGGATGGCAAAAGTTGCCTTCCGAGATCGAAGCAAAGTATTAAGAAACAGGAAAATTTCGTTAGAAACAAAGAAAATGTGCTGAAATGTGAGGTAGTATCAGTTTTCCGACATGGAAATGAATTCTGATGAACTTTCACGCAGTAAAAGTGGCAACTTGACACAACAGAAATGTGGTTTTTCAGAAGAATTATGTGAATGACCTTTAAACAATGAGAAAGTTTCAAGGAAAATGGGAACAGAAATGATATTTGTACTGAGAATCAGAAACATCATAATCCAAATCCGGGGTCTTCTAGATCATTTGCCACCCAGAGCTATAGGACCCAGACTGTACTGCTATTTAAGCATAGCTGGGGTAGTGGGGAGAAATGGATTCGTACATCCCTAACGGCTTTCTGAGCGTAAGTGAATGTAAAGGATTCGACTGGAATTCGAACTCGGCTCTCCGATGCCTCAATCCGAGATGCTATTCATTAGTCCATTGTGCTTCCAAATTACAAGTATAAAAGAAAAAAAGTAAAACATACAAGATGGCAATGTATAATATTCAGGAAGTAAAGAGTACATGGCTAAAATTTTAAATAAAATTCGAATGCAATGTGAGCCATCTCACTCCTTCTAGACAAACCACTCTCTGATTGGCAATGTTTTCAAGGGAGTAGCCATACTCACTAGGTCTGGCCAATTGCAGATTATTTAATCCATATTTGGGGGTTTTGAATTCATAGTTGTCCTTCTCTTATACTGGGTACCTCTCAAGTTTATAGGACCCAGTCTGTCCTGCTATTTACCCATAGCTGAGTGGAGAAGAGTTGTATTCATACTTTCCCAAGTGTATATGTACGTAAATAAATATAACCAACTCGGCCGGAATTCGACCTCGTCTCTCCGATTTCTCAATTAGAGCCGCTATGCACAGTGGCTTAGAACCAGAAAGAGATACCTGAACTTTCTGACGCACGAGTAAAAGAGCCTTCGCTTATTTGATACTCAGGTGGCAAATTGAAGGCAAACTAAGCACAGGTAAGCATCAACCAACTTGGGTAAATGGATGGCTGGGAGCGAATGGTAGGGATACCAAGAGGACAACTATTGGTTAGAGTTACAAAGGATAGGAAGATGTGAAGAGACCTGATCGCCGATCCCTAAAGGGCACATAAAAAATGAAAATGAGACAGAAATCCGATTGAGCGAAGAGACTGGTGTTTTCCAGAAACTAAACATTAAGATATGAAAATTTCCTCAGAAACAAAGAGAAAAAGAGTTAACAGCTATGTAGTATCTAGTCTATAAGACAGTGAATGTTGGGTAATCTTCTTACAGATGAAGAAGAGACTTTTGGCGGTAGAGAGGTATGTATATATGCATAACACTTTCTGTCGCCTCTTATTTTACTACCTTGATAGTTGAATGCCCGCATTTGTTTAATTTTGACGTTCCTGATGGGTAATTCACATCGTGGTCTAACCCTTTTGCTCGCCACCAGGTACTATGTATTTTTATAATTAATAATCAATTTAAAATCTATGCTATTTTATTGGGTAAAATTTTGCAGCTTGCAAGTTCAAATTCTGTAAAATGTTTCTCATAACAAAACAAAACAAAAAAAAACAAGATTATTCGTGAAAATACGATTAGTAATGAAAACTTCCCGATTCCATTAGGAAAAGATTAAAATAAAATTATTGTGTTTGCTTAACTATATACCCTGACAATTTTTGCTTATATCTTTAAGCATATACCCGAGCAATGTTTACCTGTAGACTCAAGTATATATCCTACATTCTTTGAATATAGTCTCAAGCATATATTCAATGGTTAATTGTAGAATCCTTATATACCGACACATTTATGCCTATAGCCTCAAGTATAAATACAACGAATATTTACCTGTAGACTAATATACTGATTCATTTTTGCCTACAGTCTCAAGTATAAACATGACTAATATTTGCCTGTAGACTAATGTATAAGTCGATCAATATTTTCCAATATACACACATATAAATCAAACTAAAGTTTACCTATCTACTTGAGGATAAGAAGACTACTATTTACGGATATATTCTAGTATAAACATGAACAATGATATTCTATAGGTTTAAGTGTGCGTTTGTCCAATATTTACCGACAGACCCATATATAAATGTGACCAAAAGACTTAAGTATAAACATGACCAATAGACTCAAGTATAAACTTGACATGAAGTACTATAATAATAAAAAGCAATTCAACATTAAAATAATCCGACAAGAGTTGACATACCCTTATAAATACCTGCCGAAATCGACCATCCATTATTATTACTGTTATTACATGGCATTCTTGATCGATATTTTACTTATAGAAATACAGAAACGAAGATGTTAAACTTTTTGTTTTGCAAATATTGCCAAATTTAGCTTAGCCCGCCATTTATATAAAGACGGACTTTTTTTCCGTCGCTAAATCTTTAGTTTGCTGGCTTCACAATTTGTGCTAAATTTAAAAATATGTTCTTAGATGTCAGTCGTTTTGCAAGTGTTACTAGAAATTCCTCGCAGATAACTCCATCATTAGTGTCTTGTGACGAATCTGGAATGACCAATATAAATATTTTAATTTTTTATATTAATATTTTTCGAATGCATACTAATAGACTACTTTGATAGACAAGCGACAATGTTAAGTGTACTAGCAATAGGAAAGCCCGCTCCTACTTAGGAGACATTTTTGACTCAATCGATTTGAAATTCCTCCAGTAAAGATATCAGTGAAACTACTTCATTGGTGATATAATTCTTTATTTTTTAATCCGAGTTCGAGATATAAAAAAAAACCCCTAAACCTACACTTTCATTTAATCTTGTATGAGAATGTATTGTGTCTAAAATCCGAAATTATTTCTTGTAGATATCAGAGAAAACCGTTTGAATTCTTATAAATGTCAATATATTATATACTGTGCAGTAGTTAACGTGCTTGATAATTTGTTTATATGTTTGAGATGAGGAATTGTGAGGATAGATTTCTTGAAATATTGTTTCCATCACAAAAAGGACTACTTAACATCAAAAAGAATCATAAAGGGACAGTTAAAATTTCTAGGGCACATAATGAGGAGAGATGGCTTGGAAAATATGACGCCCACTAGACATATTGAAGGCGAGAGAGACAGGGAAAAAACAGCGCAGCACCTGCCTAACGAGCTTCTGTTGATGACAGGAAAGATAGCAAAATGATAGACATTTCTAAGAGCTACAAAGGACAGACAATTTTTGAGGAACCATGATAGCCAACGACCTGAAGGAGCATGACAAATAGAGAAAGAATTGTTTCCATCTTGATTATTATAGACAAGAGGTGACTGTCAAGGAGACTCTAACCATCTTCAGGTGTTCATTTGTTTGGCTGATATGAAATATTTTACGTCTTGAAGCCGAGTGACATTTGGTTTGAATGGTAATAGTACTAATAACATTATCCGTTTCCTTATAAGGAAAAAAAATCAGTATTTATTGACCGACCTGTCAGTGCTAATATCGGTCGAAATTTGTCAAATCTTTCTATTAAACAACGTTTCAGGAAAATAGCTTTTAAAATGCCATTAACTTTTATCGTTCTTTCAACCCTTTGATTTCCATTACTTATATCTTCGAGTTCCATGTGATATTTTGGTTCCTCCTGTTGTTGAAAGACCGAAAGTGATGTGGTGTCTTTTATTTAGCATAATTCCTTGTTTGTGATTCTGTAGCGTCAGTCCACGAGGTTCGATGAAGGATTTATCCTCGCTATGACCTACAGTTTTTTTTACGCTGTAAACCATTTTAACGATTGATCTGAGAAAGAGGTTCTATTAACCTGACAGTTTATATATTTTTTTTCAACAAATTTAGAGCCATATATGACATCCATATGAAAGGCTTGATTTGACGAGGCTATCTATCTATATAAAAAATTCTGTAACTTCCGTTTGCCCGTCCGTCACATCTTCGAAAATAGCCATACAGTGAGCTATCGAATTCGATTTTTTTGGAGAAGTGCAAACATGTAAGGGGGTACAATGTACAATTGATTTTAATATGGTCCCAAGCTTAGTACAATATATTTTCATGATTGTTTTTGAAAAACGTTTAATCATTTACTATACAAAATACTTTCACTATTTTAAAAACAATTTAATGATTAAAATGACAAATACTTATTTAATAAAAATGCAATATTTTAAATACATTTTCTTTAAGTTTGCATATATTTAAGAATCTATTTTCCAGTTCACTCTGCGTTTGGGAGAACTATAAACAAATCACGAGGCCAAACGCTTCAAAAATGTGTAATTTGGCTCTAGAAATAAATATTTACGCATGGCCAGTTGTATGTTGCATGCTTAAGAGTAAGAAATCCTAAGAATTTATTCTTCGCCGTTAGAAAGGAAAGGCGAAAAAATAATTTTCTCCAAAAAATATTGCCATTAGTAATATAAAATTAAATTAAAGGAATTATTAAACCGACCTTATTTCATCGATTAGTTTGCGAAATTGAAAGAGACTACAGTTTTTAAATCTCGACAAAAATGTTAGCGATTTCAAAAATACTAAATATTGCGAGTATTTCAACGCCACGTTAACCAAAACATCTTGTTTAAGAAAAATATTTAGGTTAATACTTTTTTTTTTTTTTTTTTTTGTATTTGTATTTGTATTTGTGGTGGTGGGCTAAAATGTACGTAGCGCCGCTCAATTTCCTTCCTAAGAATACAAAAAAAAAAAAAAAATCTTAATTTGGCATAGTGGCGTAGTGAATATATCTGTTGCTTTCATTTAAGGTTCATGAGTTCAATATTCGGTTCAGGTAGTGAAAGCCTATGCATTTGCTTAGCAGGAAGCAACAAGAAGCGATATTACAGGAAAAATATAACAGAATAATCAATAATTGCAAGATATCTCATATCAGCTGGAATCACGTGAAACTGAAGATGAGCAACATATTTGACTGAGATGTTTCTGCATAATCGCATCTATAATAACTAATATGAAAAATAATAATTCAAATAAATCGAATTAGTCAAAGTCTTTTTACCTGTTTCTAACGTAAAACCACGTTTTTTTTCCTACAAAGCGTTACATGATTATGACTGTTCTAAATTTGGCGTTTTCTAATAAATGTCTATAGGATAAGAACTAGAAAAAAATCCTATGAGCATTGATAATGTTTTAAAAATTGCATGTATCTGCGACTTTTCCTGCTAAAATGTCTCACTTTATTTTGTTTCTGAATCAGGTAACCGTTGGAATTGGTTGGTGGTGTGGGGTGATAGGATGATGTAATAGCAAAACTGAGCTATGGATTTTCTTACACGAAGCGATCGTACGTAGGTGATGCTCTAGTTTACGGCAAGGTTACGTGCTTTGCGCATGCTCTATCACAACAAATAAGCCAATGAGATCGTAAGCGCCCATGCACGTGTGTGTGTGTGTCAAGATATTGTTAGCTAGATAAAACGCAAATCCACCTCCACCATATCCTTTAATATGTTTAATGAGAAGGTAACAGAAGATAAAAGCTCTTGAATGTTTTAGATAAATAAATAAGTTATAAACAAACATGGAAGACTTTATTGCTCTTGCAGCGGATTGCTAGCGGAAATAAAACAAAATGAAAAAAAAATCGTCAAAAGAAAGGAAGTTTATATAAGCTATGTAAAGCTCTGTAAATATTTTTGCTGTTAAAATAAATCTAGTCGTATGTTCATGCATGCTTGTGTCTGTGTGTTTGTGCATCGTAAACTAGGGCATATTTTGAGAGTTCAGCTACTTTAATTATGGCTTTAAGTTTGAATAAGCAATTAACTGTAGCAGCTCTTTCTATCGAGTGACGATTGGCATATTAGATTCCTAGACCATTGTTAATCTAGAAAGATTGATCGTTGGAGATTTGACCTTGTGCCAGACTCAGCTAAATATATAAAACGGATCTATTGTCTGGCAAGTCTTAACTTTATATAAACCTGAATTTGTGTCACATTTGTTCTCGTGAAAAAACGATTAATAAAATCGGTTGTAAATGGTTAATTTGATTTGTTTTTTTTTCTATGGTTTTCTTATAAATAATAAAGAGTTGTCTCCCCTTCCTTGTTTTGTTACTCTCCTCTTTGAGAGAGATATGTATGTTTACTGGGACTATAAAAGGACATTATACGCGAATCCTGGATTCACAGTTGAATAAAACTTTCTTGCGTACTTTTGTAATTACAGGTTTATCAACACTTGAATTATTTAATCCTGAAACATCTTAAACATTTCGATTTTATATTAGTTAAAAATTCTCTCAGCATTTATTTTATATAAAATATTTGAACATGAAGATTTTGCTTTATTTTAGATTTACAGTTAAATAATAACAATTTTCATACATATAAGTCTTGCGAATGTTTTGTTTTAAACGTTTGATCTCTATGTAATTTTTTAAAGCATTTCAACCCAATCAAGGCGGGAGTGTCACTTGCGCGCAAGGGGTTACAGAAAGTGAGAGCAAGAGTGCTGTTTGAGGAAAGGATATAAAAAAGGACGGTGGTCGGGATCAAGGCATTAAAAGATGTCAATTGACATTACATTTGAATGTTTGAAGATTATAGCTATCAGGGAAACAAGAGGAAGGGAGCTCCACTGTCGGGAAGTGTGAGAGAATATACTGTTGGAGTAGAAGAAGCGGTTACATTTAGCCGTTTCGACAGAGAAAGGGTGGGACTGAGATGCCAACTAAGTAGCACTCTTAAATTCATGCAGTTGGGTTAACAGGGAAAGTATCTCATCAGAGCTGAAAATATTTGTAGAAAAGGCAGAGAGAAGCCACATCACATATGTGAGAAAGTGGGTTGCGTCAAAATGTCAAATCAGGACCTATCATATTGCATATCCATCTTTTGATTTTGTCGAGGACCTTGAGATGAACAGCAGGGGCACCAGACCATATATGGCAACAGTATTCAATGCAAGGTCGAATGATTGATTTGTAGATTCGAAGGATAAACTCAGGCGAGAAAAAAACCTTCTGGCGATGCACAGAGAACCAACTTTCCTTACAGTAGATGAATATTGATTCAATGTAGTTGTTCCACCTCAGGTCAGTGGAAAGTAAGTGAGACTTAGCAGGCGCAGAGAAACGCTCTCGCGGAGTTGGGCATCAGACGTTCAGATGGGAGGCAGAGACGATTCTCTATGGTGGATAAATGAGAGCAGTTTCGTTTTGGAGGAGACCAACGGCCAGGTTAACTTTGTCAACAATGCCGGATTTACTATTGAGACAGGAGTCATAGTAGTGTGGTCTGCGTAGATACCTACTTGAGAACTGATGACACCAGGAAGATCATTGATGAAGATCAGAGAATGTAGGACCAAGGATAGAGCCTTGAGGAACACCAGCGTTCGTATGGAAGGAACTGGAGGAGAACACTTTTAGGACGACCTTCATTTCACGGTTTGCCAGGAATGATTGGAATAAATCAAATTATCGACCTGTAATACCGTATCCCTGAAACTTTCGAAGAAGCCGGGCATGCCAAAACCTGTCAAACGCCTGAGTATTTTTTATGCAAAATATTTTAGCATAAAGATTTTGATTTATTTTAGATTTAAAGTTAAACAATAACAATTTAATTTCCATGTAGATAAAACTTGCGAATATTTTGTTTTAAACGTCTGATAACTATGTAATTTTTTTAAGCATTAAATTTTACAAGACACTTTGTGCCCAAGTCAACCACAGATTGGAGGATACTTCTATATACAAATTTATGAAAATGATATATAGATTTCAAAATTACATTTTTAAAACTACAACCTTTCTTGAAAATTGAAAAATACTACGTGACTTGACTTTTTCAAATTTCTCTGTTTTGTGCTTCTGCAGTAATTTTTAGATTTGATTGAAGTCAATCCATTCCGTCACTATACTTTACCGTGTAATACTCCAGACATTTCATACACACAGAGGTTACTCATTTTAGATATATATGAATAGTTAATAGATGTGTGTCCTGTGCTCTAATCTGGCTAGAGAAATCTCTTTTTTCGTAGTTTATTGTAGGCTGAATTTCTTTCACCTGATGTGGCGTTTAATTTTTAAAAAAAAGATTTTTACATTTGTTGCCACTTTTTCAAAATACATTTATTGTTTGTTTCAAGTCTGTATTTGTTATTTTGTTTGCTGAAACGTTAAGTTCTAATGACTTTTCTTTTGCTTTATCAACTCTGTAATATCCGTGGATGCAAATATGGCCCCGTAGACAGAAGAAGAAAGTGTTTGTTTTTTTTTTAAATTTTGTACCTGTTAATTCTATTTAGAAGTGTTGCGTTATTGGATCAGTCACATTCTAACTTTTTTTTTTATAGCAGAGGTTAAATATATTGATATGACCCAGAAAAGGGATATATTTGTTAGAAGTAGCCAAGTGGTTTTGGACTACTGTAACTGAGTAGGACAATCTAGCAGGTAACCGTAATGGACTGGTCCTCGTCGTACTGGTAGGCAATAGGCGAAGACAATAGGCGTAGCCAATAGGCGTCGTCTTGTACCTCCACATCAGTCTGTATTTATGACTGACACCAGCCAATCATATTACTGTGAGGGGGAACCTATGTGTATGCATATTCATTACATCAAGGACAAATATAGCGCGAAGCTAATTTTATATGCTTTGAGATGTACCTATGTACTTATGAAAAGTTATGTAAGGGGAGATAATTAGAATGTTCTTTACTACACAACTGTTACCAAAATATTAAATCATTAAAAATGTATGTGAAAAATTGAAAAGGTCAAAAGAACTGTTGATATGGAAATTGTCAATTATAAATCTATCAGTATGTAGTAATAAATTTAAAGAAAGTGTTACTTGTAAGTTTGATTAGCAGGAGGACTGATATGTCCCGGAAAGGGATATATTTGTTCGAAAGTAGCAAAGTGGTTGTTGACTACTGTAACCGGGTAGGACAATCTTGCAGGTAACCGTAATGGACTGGTCCTCGTCGGAGTGGTAGACAATAGGCGAAGACAATAGGCGTCATCAATAGGCATAGACTATGTACCTCCACATCAGTCTGTATTTATGGCTGACACCAGCCAATCATATTACTGTGAGGGGGAACCCAGGTGTATGCATATTCATTACATCATATATATACAGGGTGCTATGGATGAATTGTCGTCTAAATTACGCAAAAATGAAACTAACATTGCTTATTTTAACAGATATATTTACCAAAATTACACAAAATACCAAAGAGTAAATTTATTTAATGAAATCGCTATTGGCTTCAATCACGGCCTCCTGATGACTTTGGAATCCCCTGTAATTCTTCTAGAAGGTTTCCTTGTTTAAGTTGGTGAATGCTGTAATTACCCTTACCTTTAGTTTATTTTTGGTGTTACATGGAGTTTGGAATACTTTCTCGCTCAACTATATCCCACACATAATAATCAAAGAGGTGCAGTCTGGAATGTTATGTGACCAGATGTACGTGGGGGATGTAGTCACAGAGATTATCTGACAGCCATGACTGAGTTCTCCTTTTTGTTTGACATAGGTTCTTCCAGTAGTCAACCTCTTGAACCAGGGTAACACTACCTTCTTAAGACACTTGATGTAGGCCTTCGTGTTGAGTCTGTCCCTGTGGGAAGATGATTGGAGGGATAACGACACCATCACTTCGTAATTACCATTAGATTCATCCAAATATTTCCGTATCCTCTGCATTGAACTGATATTGACATTCAATCACAGAAATGTAGCTTTTATAACCGATTTCACAAAGCTTCACAAGTGTTCAATATGAGCACAACCTGTTACAGGTTACACAACAAAACGGTAGACCAGCTCCTGCCAAACACGTTGCAACATGTCTTGCGTAACATTCTTCAGCGCCTCAGTTATTCTCTAGGCTTTGTAGGAAAAGGCCGGATATTGACCTGTCCTTTCACATAGCTCCATAGAAAATAATCGTAAGGAGTAAAGGTCAGATTCACGTGGTGTTTATTCAATAGAATATTGTTATTATTACTAGCACGCCCGGGCCATTCTTCTCGTAGATTCTCATTAAGATAAGTAACTCAACTTACTTAGTTTTCACACATTTTGTTAAAATTTGATATCATCTATGCGAGAATTGCCTATTTTATTAAACTAAAAATGACGTCAATATATGGGATGCCATATATATATATATATATATATATATATATATATATATATATATATATAAAAATATAGACGGCCTGACGATTGCGTCTAACTGAAGCAGCCGTCCCCTCTGAGTGTTGACTTCAATGTTCACATTTATATATATATATATATATATATATATATATATATATATATATATATATATATATGTATTTTCGACAATAAAAAATATTAAAAAATTAAAATAGTCAGACACACTGGGTTGTATATTAACATTCCTTCGCTTTTATTATTATTTCATTTAGCTTCCTCGACTCGTTTCGGTCAACATAAATATATATGGTGATAAAATCGCCTGAGAATACCATAAAGTTGAAATCATGGTAAGGGTATCAACTGATTTCATGATTTACTTTTTTTAAACATTGATATATATATATATATATATATATATATATATATATATATATATATATATATAATAGAATAAATTGCTCAGTATCCTAGATAGAGTATATGTAAATATAAAAGTGAACATTGAAGTCTGTCGCCTCTCAGTGTTAACTTCAATGTTCACTTATATATATATATATATATATATATATATATGAATCAGGTTTACCATATGCAAATGCAAGGCTGTAAATCCACTGAGTGCTAGGGGTTACTGGGTGTGTAAGAATTAGAAACAGTCACATTGCTCAGGAGCGAGATCCGAGGAAATGTAATAGGAGGATAACAGATGACGCTTGGCAATACATTAAAATTTTTGCAGATTAAAGTTGGCTGAAATGCATGGAGCTGGTAATTTATAGTTATATCTTGCCAGCTCAACTATAAATTGGTGTGACCTCGTTACCAGTCTAGAACTTCGCTTAAATTCGAAGGGACTAGGCTCCATCACGAAAAACTCATTCGAACAATTGCCGTCATATAAAAGACAAAATCGTCAACCTGAGGTCACCCAATTTTCTAGCAGAGCATATGTAAGAAAAAACAAAAATTTAGTCTTTTTAAGCATGTAATGTTTAAAGCGAGCTCTCAGTATCATTACATAATATTACAAAATAAATTTACCTATAGCTGAGACCATTAATGTTTATAAAAAAACAAACTACTTTTATAGGTGGAAATAAAACTTCCACACCATATCACCAGTCATTATTTTCAGATGACAGAAGTGATCTCCTCAGTTTTTAATATTTTCAGGTTAATGTTTTCCCATTATCAGTTTTTCTTTAGTTATATCTTTCTTCGGTATTTTCTATCAGGTTAATAGAAGATTATTGAGGTATATTAATGTACGATGGACGAATATCATTGAAATGTTTTCCAGAAAATTATTTTCATAATAAAACTAACAGTAATAATAATAGCAATGATCTCATAGACACGGCCATCCTGTTGAATAAAAATATCTCAATCTAGAATAAGGCAAACTTTCAAAATAACATGGCAATAGAAATTTCAAGAATGCAGCATCGAAACACAATTACTTTAGCGATGATAATAGGAGCAAAGGAGAATGTTTAAATAGTGATATACACATTAAAAAAATCTCAGAAAATTCTCAATATATAAAATGCTAAGAATTGTACTCATGAGGCTCGCTCAGAAAAAAATCTTGCTAAGAAAAAACTTCCTTTTTATCAGGTATCAGACAACAATTCTTTAGAAGGAATTATATCAAACAGCAAAGTCTGTAAATAATGATAATAACAACAACAACAGCAACAACAACAAAAACAACAATAATAATAATAATAATAATAATAAACACTAGAATATATGTAAGAAGCACAAAATCGAAACCACTGAGACATTGTATGAGCACCAATCAGACACAGTTACCCAGAATAACGATGTAACTATCATCTGGGACATGCCAATTCAAACTGACAGGGAAGTAAACCAATTATATACCATTTTAGAAATACATATAGGATCTCGGGGGAAAATATTTCTTATGTGACTTTATTCTGACCAACACATATTTTTCTATGTGCAACACATAAACATGCAGTAAATTTGCATTTCTCTTAGTGCATCATTTTATCTAAATGCCAACGGTAAATAGATACACATATAGATATTTGTGGATGGAAGGATATATCATTATCTATACATATCCAAATAGATATCTATGTAAATGTGATTACAATCCGTAATGATACGATACATAAGAATATATATATATATATATATATATATATATATATATATATATATATATATACGTTTTATCAGTTTATGACTGGAAGGGATAATTCCGAGGAGGATATAAATCCAGGGAGAGCTCAATGTAGACTACAGAGCATTATAATGATAATAAGAAGATGGAGACTTTAATTATCCATTTCGTTTATAAAAAAGTTGAAAGCAAAGCTTAATGTGATTAATTATGAATACTGCACAAATTTTTAAAAAAATGTTTATAGTAGATAGTTTAAAATACCGATCTTTGTACTAATAGTTTTAATATTTATTTCTCAAAAACTTCCGACAACACTATGTTTAGTTACCTCCCCGAAGCGTTTATCAGCCACCACAGTACACAACTTCATTCACAAAGAAAATAATTTAACTTTGAAATGAACACAACAATTTTGTCATTGAAAATGATGAACTCTACAATATATATATATATATATATATATGCGCGGGACTTAGTGGAAAGTACTCAATATCTGTGTTAAGACTAACACACAACCGAATATTTATATATATATATATATATATATATATATATATATAATGAATAAAAATTTCTTACAAATCCATTATGTGGTAATAATTTATTTCACGGGCTATTGCTCAATCATTCAGACCAAAAAAAACACATTGAGACATGGAGTTTCATTCCTCCAGATACAAGGAAAGGGAAAAAGAAAAAGAAAGAAGAGACAAAAAAGAAAAATGGAAAAAATAAAAAAGGAAGAAGAAGAAGAAGGAAAATTGAGATAAGAATAAGCTCTAATATTAAAAGGTAGAAAGAAAAAAAGAAAGAAAGAAAGAAAGAAAGAAAGAAAGAAAGAAACGCGAGACACAAATACATAGGTTTCAATATAAGGTTAATTGGTGGAAGAGTCAGGGAGATAGATATAGGGAGGGAGAGAGAGTGAGATTGTAGACAGACTGACCCAGAATAGGTTTTATTTCCGGTATTTGACAAAAGGACAGGAAGTTATATTGAAAATGTCTAATCATTTCACGCAGCGAAATCGGCGCCCCAAATTCTTCCAATATCTCCATCCCTGAAAGAATTGTTACTTTCGAATCCAAGATACGTAGCTACAAATACGTAATAAATTTGAAAGAAAACCGTTAAGTACTTAATCTCATATTATTCAACATATATAACACACAGATTAATCACGAAGTAAAATAATTTAAATACTAATAGGCATGCCAGCGTACTCAATTCCGGAAAATCATTGTTGACAAGACAACTAGAGTTAAACACGAAAACAATAAACAAAAATTATAAATTCTTGAAGCTTTATACATAAAACAGTTGAAACCTAACCTGAACAAAATAATCTATGAAATCTCCACAAATATTCTTAAATACCTATAATTTATAACAGAAGCCATTGGTTTATACCGACGGCTTCTCATACTTAATACTTCTCGTTTTCACTCTCACGTGGTCATGTGTGACGTCACGAGCTGCGACGCAACTTTCGATTCAGCGTCTCGTATATACGAGATTTTCGTTACTTGGAAATTTTCATGCAGCAAGGGCGGACTATCATTGTCGTTTCGTCCGTTGTTGTTTGATTTATTGAAATTGTCATCTTTGATAATGGCTTATGTAAGTCGAAAGCTTAGATTGGATTTAAACATGTATCAATATGATGCTTTCCTTTCGTCTTTCAACGATAATGTGATTAAGCTTATCAGAAATTATGAAAGGAACTTACTTAAAATAAACAGACAAAACTTGTCTATGTTATTTAATGAAAGATGCATTAATGAAAAATTGTTGCCTAAATATACACAATATATATATATATATATATATATATATATATATATATATATATATATAGATAGATAGATAGATAGATAGATAGATAGATATATGAAATAAATAAAACCTAATGAGCCAGGATCTACCTACCTAGGTTTCAGCAGATGGGATCATCAGGTTGAACTGGCTGATGATCCCATGTGGTGAAGTCTAGGTAGGTAGTATCTGTAGGATTGATTTATTTTACTTTTGCTCTACTTAGCGTATTGAGCACTCTTTGATTTAACTTATTACTCACTGGGGTCT
>CAHIKZ030003632.1:3390000-3467500 GCA_903632075.3 Acanthosepion pharaonis | reverse complement strand
TTCTTTTTTTAGTCTGACATAAATTGTTGCAAATATCAGATATGAAGGAAACACGCATGTAGACACTAAGCATTGAAATATTACATGGAATTAGTTTTGCTTTTTAATTTATTTTTCTTTTTAGAAATCTGACAAAAGTCTTCATCCTGCATTTGATGGCGCGTTAAAAGGTATTGGAATACAAGCATGCTTAGTGGATCTATTAACAGACAGGAAAAATGACTCGACAAACAGTTCTAATTTCGAATGAGACAGATCATGTTGACTCAGCATTAACATTTTCGTGGGAGGGATTCTTTTGCCTCTTTTAGTCTCTTCTGATACTAAATAAAGTATAATTAAGAAAATAGTAACGCTATCTGCCCCCGAGAAGAATCCGTTACACCCATTGTCAACCTTGATGGCAGCTAGAAAAAAAAAAACATAACGTAGTTATTTTCACAGTTTCAGAAAATAATATATAGGCGTGATGATCGAATCAGGGGCGCCCAGTGAGGCTTAGACTCACTATGTTATTTTCTAAACCTAGCTTAGATGTACTACAAGGCCGAAAGTGCGGAGTACCCACTTATTTGATCCAGCAAGATACGTTTGCTAACCATTGCAATACCTCTAGGTGCTCTTATAACTAAAAATCATGTGCCTATAATTGATGGTTAAATATCATTCTTCTTCAATGTGCCGCATGCCTTCAGAATATGCTCAATCATGGATCTCCAAAACTTCCTATACCATGCGATTCTTTGCAGTGTTTCTTCTTTTATTAAATGTGGCACCTCCCGTTCCTCTGTCCATTCCCACAAGCACGTATCTCTCTTCCCTTTTAAATGACCTGTGAGGTTTATATTTCCCAAGCAATTCCTTCCTTATTCACAGAATCATCCTGTAAAACCACATTTCTGTTGCCTCATCCTTGGGAGATTGACCAACAGTCACTGTCATATCAGAGAGTGGATATCACATGTCAATGTTTGCTTTGTTTCTAACGAAACAACTCAACTCAACTCTTTGTGGCTTATGGCCATACAACGTTGAAAAAACGGTTCCATTAAGATCACGAAATTAAAAAGAAATGCCAAGTCTGATTAGTACCTGGGTGACACTTTAGGAATACCAGGTTCTTTTAGCTAGGATGTGCGGGTGGTGAAATGGATAATGGCTCGGAATTATTAAACGGAGAACTGAGTTCCAATTTCCGTTAGGTTCGTTATATTTGTAGGAATATTATTATTATTATTATTATTGTTGTTGTTAGTATTATTATTTTAAATAAATATATTAATAATAATACAAATTATAAATAAAATAAAGCAATAACGTAAAAAAAACGTTTTATATAATAATTAAATATAAATTTAAAATAATAAAAATACTCCCAGCATGCAACAAAAAATGTTCCTGCCGAAAATACGCCCATCCCGTCAAAGGGCGTTAAATTCAATCTCTTCACCACGAAGCTTGGTACGGGCAATTCGTGTCCATTTTCTCTCTGTGATATGACTTTTTTTCCCTTTTATCTTATGTACCCTAAAACAATTGGAACTAAAAAAATATAGGCAGCATTGCACGCAGAAATAAAGAAATTGTATGAAATTAACATAAACATTTACCATGCTTTTCCTGTTATTTTTGTACGTTTTATTTCCTGTCAAGTATGCTTTTATCTCCCTGCACCCAAGGCTAATTTCTGCTGTTATGTGAGTGAAACTCCACAACATTTTGCTGACCTAAAATGTATATACAAAAACAACCTATTGGCCCACATATTCACTTACGCGTAAATATCCCTGGGAAAGTTATGAATGCACCTATGATTTAATTAGTAAAACTGATATTATTATTGTCTACAAAAAGGTCTTACAATCTAAAAATATTTTCTGGCTTTAAATAACCTGCAAACGGTTGATGAGTTGTTGAAAAGGGATCAATCAATGTTTTCCTTAGCATTTGGAATACATTTTTCGATAATCTAATACGTATTCGAATTTCTGCGCCGAATTTTCTATACTTTGATAACATGTTTCTTTACGAAAAATCCACATGTTTGTACTTGAAAAAAATGCTGTCACATTAGGTTTGTATGCATTGTATCCATGCATATATTAGGTTGAAAATTAGTCCCGTCGAATTTGTGACTGAAAAGGAAAGAGATTTTTTTTGGTATTAATTAATATATTTAAACAAGATAATATTTTCCCTCATTACCAATGACATTAATTCACTCTATCTGTATATTGTTGATCTTTCGCGATTCCTTTTACTAATTCTCATGCAAATCGTTCCTCAAATACGGTTTGCAAAAGCTCAATAATGATAGAACTTCATCTTCCAAATATAGAGGAATCTTCGAAAGAAAAGATTCCTGTACTTAATTTCCCAAACCATCGTTGGTTTGTTCAGTCATTGCTAAATTTCCATAAACAGACCGATTATCGCTTTTCGTTGCTGAAAAGCCCTTTCTGAAATGATGCATGGTACTACGTATAATAAGGGTTTGACCTAAATACATCATAAAAGGGTTAAATCAGTACAAAATGTATCAACTCCGATATTCAGCAATCTGTAAAGAAACATTTGAACGTAAATGTTAATGGTTATGTTACTGTAGACGGTACTCGGACATTTGGCCGAAGGTCATTTAGCCTCGGGACATTTAACCGAACCGACCTTTGGCCGAAAATGTAGTGGCGTACTAATATATATGTCACACTCTTTATCGTAATGTGATACATATATTTATATTTATTTACTGTATTAATTTATAATTTTTAATTTTTTTTTTTGACAGGCTTTTGTAAAATCTATTCTCTA
This sequence comes from Acanthosepion pharaonis, assembly GCA_903632075.3. Taxonomy (NCBI): domain Eukaryota; kingdom Metazoa; phylum Mollusca; class Cephalopoda; order Sepiida; family Sepiidae; genus Acanthosepion; species Acanthosepion pharaonis. The sequence goes on along the minus strand of CAHIKZ030003632.1, from coordinate 3,464,689 downwards.
TATATTTTACTTCAAATATTACTGTAAGATGATAAGTATTTTAAGAAAAAGCACATTTTACTACAGCAAAAACATTAAGCCTTTACGATATGAAAGTTCTTTCAATTTCGTGTTAATGATCATTATCTTAAAGGGATGAACTAGCTTTTAACTTCCGTCCTGGGTATGACGATAAACTACGTCCAACATCAAGGCCTCTGATTAGGAGTTTTGGAGGATCATGGAACCACCTCCTAATTGCTGACGTTCCCAAGTCCACCCTGACCCGGGGTGGTAGCACCTGTTAGGGTCCCAGCTAAGGGCAAATAGCTGACACCCAAACTTGTGTAAAAATAGGTTTTTATACCAGAAATACTTTGTAATAAAAAAAATATTACCAGCAATAATTTTTGGAAGGAAAAATTATTATCAGCAATACTTAAAAGAAAAGTACTATCAATACAAACAGCTATACATTTTTGAAAAAAATATTACCAATTATAGATTTCTTCAAGGAAATATATTCCCAGAAATAGATCTTTGAAGAAAAACATATTACCAGAAATAAAAACTTTTGACAGAATTAAATAATCCATAGAGGTTGATATGCCGTAAACCAAACCAAAACTAAATTTTAACTTACTGTTAAATACGAATGTAAATAATTAGGTTCTACTTTTTAACCAAATACACTCAAATATTTCTAAAAATACTAATTTAAAAAAAAAACAAATATTGAAATAAGAAAACTTAACTTTAACTTTAGATTTAGTAATTTAATCACTTGAAATTCAGTAGTAATTATTAGTTCTGTTCTACCTTATAATACTGCTAATTAATATATTTAATGTATTGCTAGTTACTATTTTTACTTGTACTTTTTGGGTGAAATGTCCTTCGGCCAAATATCCGTTCGGCCAAATGTCTCTCGGCCAAATGAACGTTCAGCCAAATGTCTCTTAGCCAAATGTACGTCGGCCTAATTTTCGTTCGGCCAAATATCCGTCGGCCAAATGTCCGATGGACAAATATCCGGCCACATCTTAAAAGAGATTATGTGAAAAACGCGACAGCAATTTATTTCCAGATTAATATATCTCGTGTGATATAATACTAATTTGAAGAGGAATATTATGTTGTATCAACCTTACTGACAGGATTGGTTGCTTAAAAATTCAGCATCCGAAATCATGGATTATACCTCAGTTTGAACTGCAGACACTATCTCTGCAATTGCTTTTACTGGTAACTTTAATTCAAAAGTTTTGTAGATTTTGTTCATGATTACTATAGCAAATTTTACTCCATGTAATTTTCATTTAGCTCAAAATTTCGACGGAAATTCCATTGCCCAAGTAAATATTTAACGATCGGAAATAAAGAAACACTCTCCGACAAGTATTAAATTCATACTACACTCATTGGGGGAGCGGCTGTTGGACAGCACTAAAATATTATTGTAGAACAACTGCAAGAGGCATTGCCATCTCTACCATCTCTGAGACTGAAAGAGCTTTATACTCGATTGGACTCTACTTGAGAAAGCACATGTTGGAAAATGGGATGTGTTGTTCTATAAGTAATCACACGATGCATATATAAAATACTTTGAACATCACATAACATTTTTCTACCATAGGTGTGCGATTTCCTAAAAGCATCTGCCAAAGAATTAGAAGTGTTGGAAAAATTAACAACTTAAAAAGCCAGAACTGCTTGGATGCTACTTCACAATAAGTACGTTGTAAACTTTTTCCATATTGTCTTACAGTTTCCTCAATAGCATATAATAGAATAATATATAATATATAATATATAATAGAATATCCATGTCTTCGTAATGATGGCATCTCTTCATCTCTCTTCCTCTCTCTCTTTATTGTAATTAAACTGGAATAAATCTTATATATTGCAATATCTCTCACGGACTTGGTTGATTTTCCAATAGTATATATATATATATATATATATATATATATATATATATATATATATATATATATTCCAGTATGCATGTGTTTTAATTCAAATTCGCTTTCAGAACCTGCGATCAGCGACTTCGAAGCAAAAAAAAACTTTCGAAGATTATCATGACGTCATGATGATATCATCACCTTTGAAACTGCGACTGCGGTCGAAAACAAATTTCAAAGTGGTCGACTTCATCAAGTTGTCATGGTGTCGTCATCGCCTTCGAATCAGCGACTTTGACAGTAAAGATTTTCACAGATCACGTGAGCTACCACATTCGAAAAAAGATTCTCTTCACAGGCGCAGCTCTATCAGCAATTGGCACTTATGGCAACAGCTATACTTCACAGACACTGGTATTCTATTTTATTCTTAAACTGTTATAGTATCAGCTATTTTAGACAGACATGCCCCCTACAGAGGGGGCAGTACCGTTACAGCCCCCTCTGTAGGGGTCCTGTCTGTCTAATATAGCAGAAAATATCTTGGTTATAACAGATAACACTCCAAAATTCCCGGAAGAATTTAATATATTTCTCTGCTTCATCATCAAGTTGAAGGGACATATAATTTTGCTGTCCAGCCTACATGCTGTCTTCTAAGTCAGTCTAGTTGACTATTGGCATAAGCGATCCACCCTCTGTTTAGTCCAACTAATGTAGCTCAACATTCATCGCTAAATTTATCGTTAATAAATCAGTCTTCATTGATTTCAGCTTATATCCTTCTCTTTGTGGTTTTAATTGAAATATACTAGTTTGGCTCCTTTTATGACATTAGTTTGGAAGCTTTTATGACATTAGTTTGGAAGCTTTTATATCTTCATCCACTTTATTTTTATGACTGTTCTTGTATTTCTCTTGTTTCCTTATTTCCAAAGTTATATTCGTCTCACTCAATAACATTACAATACATTGTTTCTTCCCAGAGTAACTCTTTCTTGGGACACGTGCCAATTTTTATATGTTTGAAATTAAAAGATACCAATGCCTATATATATATATATATATATATATATATATATATATATATGATAAGCAAATATAAATGGATATAAATCCGACAGAATGAAGAAAATATCTGGAAAAACAAAACAAAAATCCTTAAAATGCGATTATGTTGTTTTAATATGAATGAAATGTCGACGTCTGACGTTTCGGTTTAATAACCTTCTTCAGGACAATATTCATTAAAAATACAATTAACATAATCAGTATAACACGACGAAATGTCCATTGTTTATTAATACTAGTTCTAACGGTGATAGGTATCTGCCTTAAAACGTATCAGGGGGGTTTGAGTCTACATTAATATAGTATGATCTTTATGGTAGCGTTTAAACGTATTGGTGTTTAGGTGAAGAGTTATATTTAAATAAACTACAATTAGAATAAATAATGAATAAGCTCAGTTAGGTGAAATTTATATCTTGTTTCTCAGAAACTTGAAAGCATTAATAATTTTTCTATAGTTTAATAGTGTGTGGACCATTGCAATTAGGAACATAAATGAATCTGTCGTCTCTAAATAGACTTCTACGATTCTACTAAGGATCTCAAGAATGTATATGTTGTGGTAGGATCCACCTAATTTGCATAGTGGACTACCGACCATATAAATATGGTTGCTACCGGGAAAAGGGAGGAATCAAGAGATTCAACCAGAGACTCTGCCCGACTGCGACTTAGTCAACACATTCTCCAGGAACGGTCTTACCAGAAATATACAAAAGACTATATGTAAATATTGTGTACACTTTCTTGTTTCAAGTACATTTTGTGTTGCATTATTATTCCATGCATTAGTCAAGTTTCAACAGTATAGATAAACAACATCAGCTACCTGGGCTGAATCCTATATATATATATATATATATATATATATATATATATATATATATATATATCCGCACAACACGGTCAAGAAATATCTGCCTGTATTCCAGCTTGCATGCATCATCCGTCCTCATCTTTTTTACGGTATGTCCTTCGCAAGTGTTTGATTATTCTTAACCCTAGAACACTAACCATCAATTAAAATTACACCACTACTAACCATATCAAAAAATAAAAAAATAAATATATAACTTTATTTGAAATATTTTACATGCAGACACTTCAAACTTTGTATTTTGAATTAACATTAATAGGAACTGAAAAACATTTAGGTAAGAAAATCAGGTACTGAAAATTGTAATTAAAAATAGGAAAATTTGCGCTGGGTACTATATACCCATGGTTAGTGTTCTAAAGTTAATAAAAGAATTCCATCGATAAAACTTGGCCTGTGGTCGTTCCCTGGGTTTAAGTTGCTTCAATGTTTTAGATATTCAGTAAATTTTCTATGGCCGTAATAAATTTTAAATAGTATGACAATTTTCACAAATCTAAGAATCAAACAAAAACAGGGATCAAGCGTCAGAGCTTGATTTAACTGCAAGTACAAACGCATGAACGCTTCCCTCCTCCTTCGCACATTTACTGTAAAGCTGGTCTTAATAAATGGTTTTTCGTAATTTTTGCTCCCTTTTAACGCTTCAATAATCCTTCTCAAACAGTCTTTGCATCAAAGTTTGTCCGAATACCTATTTAGGATTGAATCATATGAAGAACTTATTGGCTAAATGGTAAAATACGATTTTGGACCTGGTTTGTCGCAGATTTCGTCCACTTAACTGAAATAATCTAAACCATACTCTCACGGAAGATAATCTGTGAGTCAAATGTAATTTACATGGCAAATGTGGAAAGCATCGGATGAAAAAATAGGGAGTTATGGCCGTAAAACAGGCTATTTAAACAGTTTTTCGTAGTTTTTGTTATACACTGGGGAGCGAGCAGAAATAAAACTTCACTATCTTATTTGCATGATTGCAAATTTTTTACACGTTTGAAGAAAATCAGATAAAAAATGAGGAAATTATTCAAGTTTTTATTTCTAGTAGGAAAAACACGATTTTTTCACAGTTTTTTTTCCAATTGTTTGTGTGAAGCCAATGTCGCAGAAAAAAAAACTATCAAGCCCTCTACATAAACCTCGTAACATGAGCTGATGTTTTACATTAAATGCAAACATCATCCGCTCATCCTGTAAAAAATTTGTTCGCGTGTAACTTTACCATACTTTTTGCAAAAAGTCATACCCACCTTCAGTTTTATTGATTTTTCTGCCAAGGTCTGGCGGTGACGGAGACAGAAATGTTGGTATAGATCTTTACTAATAAATTTACGCTATGTCCGTCACCGAAATTGGTCAAAATGTGCATAAATAGCATACACACACACACACACAGACAGACACTTCATGTTTTATAGATATAGATAAACAGTAACACTAAGCAGTCTATGTATTGTAGAACCACGCAAAAAATAATTATTGGCGGTTTTTTCTAATAAAAATTGATATTAAAATCTAAAATTCAAAACTTATTTTATCATATATATTTATCAGGAAAGGTTTGCTAACATTAATTGGTTGGAGTCTGTCTATATTTCTGAGATGAGGCATTATATATATTATTTATATTATTCGGACTATTGTCCTCATCTTTGTCGCCATATTTATCACAACGTTTCAGGCTTTCAGTATCTGTCTATATTTCTGCGATGAGGTATTATGTACATTATTTACATTATTCGGACTATTGTCCTCATCTTTGTCGCCATATTTATCACAACGTTTCGGCCGTTGTACGCTCCGGTCTTCTTCAGGTGGTTGGAATGTCGAACTGAACTGAACAGAGGGAAATTAACAGGAGATAACTAATAACTGACATCCATTAAACATGGCACGTGGAACTAGAACAGTCTACCCCAGTGAGCGAAATAAAGGGTTCAGTTCGAAATTCCAACCACCTGAAGAAGGCCGGAGCGTACAACGGCCGAAACGTTGGGATAAATATGGCGACAAAGATGAGGACAATAGTCAGAATAATGTAAATACTGTATTAATTGGTTGCTAAGTATTTTCTTTCATAGCATTGCCGTGTATATTATAATATGACCTACAGTTTATATTGTTGATTCCCATGAAGAATTATATTTTTAATGCAAATAGATTTAACCTCTATATGTACTAGAGACGTAAATTGTGTTATATATGAATTGTATTTCCTCGATCTTTTCTGTTACGTAACATTTCCATAAATCTATCGTGTCAGGAAAAAAAACTCTAAGGAAGTTGAACTTAAACAGGAGACAGAAGAATTTCGACACAAGAGTGCTCAACTCCTAGGTAATATAATTTTTTTTCTATTTGGCAGTGTATACTGGACAATTTCCTCAAAGATGTAGAAAAGACTTGAGGCAGCAAAAATGTGATGCGACAAACGGATGCTGAAAGTATCAAGGATGAGACGAAGAAATTTTAAGGAAAATGGAAACGAAAAGGACCCCCAAAATCAGAAGAGAGGCGAAAATTCAGAGTCGCATATTAAACAGGATACGTTGAAGGCAAAAGGAAACATTGAATAATCTACCTAACAAACTTGTGCATGGCAGAATATAGTATGGAAGAGATAGTAAGATTTATTACGTAATATAGTTTTAAAATAATAATTATGTAATTATTATTTACCATATAAATGAACCATTTTATATAATAATACCATATGATATTGAAAAAGGGATATATCAATTAATTGTAAACATAAAAAAACATATATATATATATATAAACACACACACACACACACATATATATATATATATATATATTCGTGGTAAAATGGATAGGAAGTTGTGGAGAGTCTTTACGTTTTGATGGAATATTACATAAAATAAGAACTCTTTATTTTAATCAAGCAGGTTGCATTATTCCTCATCATTAGCTTCTAAAGAATCTTTGCGCCATTTTTAGGTGTGACGGATGCCTTGTCACCGATCTGTTTTTATAATATTCAAGGCGCTTGTTTTCGAGAGATGTGTACCGTATTGTCTTAAATCATTAAATATTGAGTCAGGACGAAAGTATTGTCTTCTGCCAGATGAATAGTCATAAACGTCTACACTTATTAATATTTACATGATATATTTAGTGTTTCTGTTTCTTATTCTTCTTTGTTTGTTTTTTTTTTCTTATTTTTCTCCATTTTCTAAATTTTTTTTTATTTATTTATTTTTTTCTTTTCGCTGGTCATTTTTTTCAGGTTTTCGTTAGCTACCTTCTCTTCTTCTTCTATCGATAAATTCTTTAGCGTCTCTTCCTTTTTCTGAAATTCCTTTTTCTACTTTCCTGTTCCTTTTCAAATTTTATTTCTTTTTCTTCCCAGGCTCTTTTTTTCTCATTTTTCCTTGTTTTTCTTTCGTAACTGGTTCTTTCAAAGCTTTCGTGTTGATTTTCAACGTTTTTTTTTCTTCTTTTTATCCCACGGGTTGGTTCTGCTACCACTTCCGCTTCTGTTGTTGTTTTCGTGGTGGTCGTCGTGGTAGTGGTGGCGTTGTTTGAGTTTTGAGTTTTTAACCCACAAGTATTGGAGTTCAAGATTTTCATCATGTATTTTTACTATATCACAAGTACATTATTGTTTTTGTTTTTTTTTTCCTCTTCTTTTATTTTCTCCCATCTTCTGACTATCTTTTAAAAAATTTTCTTATACTTTCCTACTTCTATTCTTTCCCCCGCCTCATACTCCTCCCCTACCTGCCACTCTTCATCTCACTCCATCGTTTAATCTTCTCAATAATAATAATAATAATAATAATAATAATAATTATTATTATTATTATCGTTATTATTATTATTCGCTTCAGTCCATCTGCTATTCTATAATGAAACGAGGCACAGGGACTTATTAGATTGACCCAGGCTCTGAGGTCAGCTCTTAAGATTAATACCATTACCATTCCCCGGTAGTGAGGCCGATCGATATGTCGAAAAAGGAAGTCAGCAGGGCCAACCCCAAAACGAGTTCGGCCAGTTAGTCGTATTACTTTAAGATACTCTTGTTTCTCTTTAGGATATTTGTGCTATTTAATTTATTTTACATCCAAAAAAAGTACTATTATATTTTCTCATCTATCTATCTGTCAAATCGATTTGGAATGATTTAGTCAAACAATTGTTCATCGATTCAGGTTAAATTAAATATCCTTGGCTTATTTATTTATTCAGTCATCTATCTTGTTTTACATATCACACACACTCTCTCTCTCTCCACCCCCACACGCATATATACAGAAGCGGCCATAATATAAGGAACGAAAACAACAAGATGAAATTTTGTTGATATTTTGTTCACAATCAAATATGAACAAGATCGTTCCTTAACTTTTGTCCAGTAGCTTATTTTCTTTGTTCCATTTAATCTTTATTTAAAAAAAAAACTATTATGTAAATTTTTGTAACTTTGTATAATATTTATGCATTACACCCTAATCTTTATTCGGTAAAAATTTCATTGCTAATCATGCATTATTTTTTAAGTAATGCACATATTTATGTCTTTGTTATTTCCGTTTCTTATATTATGGCCGCTACTTTATATTCAAGCATGTTTCATAGAATACTATAGACATATTATATCTATTTCTATAATAATCCTTTCTCTAATTATTATCTTGATGTTAAATTGAAATTCACCAGCGAAGGCGCCTTATATTTTTGTTAACCCAAGTACTTTTGATTTTCATGGGTGAATTGCGAACACAAATTAATGTAACTGTAATCTTAGTGATAGTGATTTTTGCGACGATACCTCGCTTGATGTTGAAAATTTATTTACAAATATTTCAGTTAAAGAAACGATTGATACAATTATAAAGAATATTTACAAGAATCCATCTATCACCCCCCCACTAAAAATCGAACCTAGTATATAACGGAAACTACTTTTGATTTGTGCCACTAGAATTCCCTTCTATGACCATCAAAATAATATCTACGCACAAAGTGATGGCGTCTCTATGGGTTCAGTTCTGGGACCAGCTTGACATCGTCATGGCTAACCTTGAAAATAAGATATTTAACACCACTAAAAAAACCTGCATCTACATAAGATACATCTGAGTTCAAATCATAGATAAAATACACGAACTACAAAAAAAAAAAAAAATTCCGAAACCTCCGTTCTTAATTTTCCATATTAACATGAAAATAACAATAAAATTCTTTTTTTGCTGCATTGATAGATACTAATAATAATACATTTACCGCCCCCATATAGAAAGCAAATGCACTTTAAAGTATAAAATTGAATGCCCTGATGATTACAAAATGTCCGTTATACAAAATTTAATAGACCCTTCAAAAGATAACGATTCCACAAAAAAATTGTTCTACCCTGAATTAAAAAAAATAAACAAATTCATTAATAATGACTTTCGTAATTACAATGTTGATGAACAAATTAAACGAGCCATTAGAAATATTAACATAAGTAAAAAAGAACATAAAACATCCACAAATAAGCCTGAACATATCAACCGACTATACCACAATCAGACACATTCTAACTATTGTGGTAAAGCCTCCTACAATAGAATGAAATCTTCCTCCTCTCATAAATACCAACTGCGAGAGTCAGGACCCGAAATGCAGTGTTAACCTACCGTTCGGACGGACACCTCTATCTGCTTATTACTAACACTCTTGCTTTGTATATATATTCTGTTATTTCAATATACTTTTTCAACCGACCTTCGTCTTCCGTGTCTTTCTTTCTGGTCCCTAAACAGGCCACAACACTAACTATAAACAAAATGAAAATTTCATAAGTACTAATATATTCCCCACTCATCCCAGTAAAAATAATTACATAAATATAATACTAATAAAATATAATAATAATACTAATAAAATAAAATAAATATCAGTTTATATTTCTGAGATGAGGTATTATGTACAATATTTACATTACTCGGACTATTATCCTAATCTTTGTTGCCATATTTATCACAACGTTTCGACACCTTCAGGTGGTTGGAACGTCTAACTGAAGCCTTTATTTCATTCGCTAGCGTAGACTGGTCTAGTTCCACGTGCCATGTCTAATGGATGTCAGTTATCAGTTATCTCCTGTTAATTCCCCTCTGAAAGTTCTCCACTGCATTGAACTCACACACTTTGGGTCCTGTCACTAAATAACGCCTTTATCCACTGTGCCATGTGTCCTTGATGACATCCGTGTATGCATTTCTGGGCATTATAAACCTAATATCTTCAGCAACATTTTTTTACCAGTGCTCATATTGTAATTTTTGATGTAATCATTTATGTTTTTTACCAAAGCTCGTAATGCAATTTTGAACCAGTAATAATGAAAATCAATAATAACAACGAAAATTGCAATATGAGCTCTGGTAAAAAATGATATAATAACAACAAAAAATTGCAATATGAGCACTAGTACACCAATATATATACGTTATATCGACGACATCTTCAGCCTACAAAAATAAAAAAAAAATATGTTAAAGAACCCTTTGGGAATATCTCCGTCCTACACATTTTTTTCTGAATTCAATATTAATAATAAAATCCCATTCGTCACCTAAGAAGTTGATGGCAGCATCTATAACTCTTCCACCTTTCTTTATAAAAGACACACTAGCAGAACGTATCGGTAGACAAAAGAAATTGTCTACCACACAGAAGCCATATTGGTTCTTGAAAATGACTGAGGTAAGTAAATGAACAAAACAATGACGCAGCATGATCTTTGGACAGTTTGTGCACAGTTTCGAACACAATACTCGACATCATATTCGAAATTTCGAAAAAATACAAGAAATATTGATCAAACAGGACCTCATTGGGTCTTTTTAATCAAACTTCTTTTCATGAATACTTGCTGCCTAAACACACAGCGACACACACACATAAATACACACGCACACACACTTATATACATATATATATATATATATATATATATATATATATATATATAAATGAACATTGAAGTCAACACTCACAGGCGACAGGCTGTTTCATGATAGGCGCAATCAGGTCAGGTAGATATTTATATATATTTATATTCACATACGCTCTATCTCTGATATTGAGCACTTTATCCCATAAATATAGCACACCTTAAAACTATATATATATATGTTTCAGCTTCTTACGATGTATGGGACTTATTCAATATTTTCCTCGTACTTTTATCGAATATTTTAATCCACTACATCCTGAACTAATCGAAAGCAAGCTTTCATATACACACACACACACACACACACACACACACATATATATATATATATATATATATATATGTTTGTGTGTGTGTGTCTGTATGTGTGTACGTGTGTAATATTTAGTAGATAAAATTTTACCTACAAAAACTATTTTTCCACTATTTTGTTGCCATCATTGTTTAGGAAAATTAAAGTGAAGCGTCGAAGCACCAAGATACCGTTTCGAAAAATCTGTACCAATGTTGGAAATCTAGATTCTATTTTTTATCTTATCACTGTTGCTATTTGGTGGCAGTAACGTTCGGGGAATTGTGCTCACTTTCACACTTTAGTCACCATAAATGTCCAGCAAGCGTTGATGAATGTCTATATCAATTCAAATACGTATCAATGCCACTATTTCTGAGAACCTTTCATGTCATAGGATATTTTACTAGATTACGAAGCTATATTAAACAATGAAGATTATAAGTTACTGGTAAAACATTTTCGCATCTGCTACAATACTATTAAAAGGGATCTTGACCTCTCAGGATCAACTGAGTAAAACAAGATTTTAGAGCGACATTATTATATAAGTAGTGTTCTGAAAAGTTTCAGCTCGACTCACTTCTAAAACTTTGATTAACCAAATATCCATTGCTTACTTTTAGGGAAAACACTTCTGAGAACTTTTCAGCAGTCTTGCTATATATGTATCCTCACTAGATATTTATTTGTTTTGTCAGTAAAAATATGCATTTCATGTTATAAAATTCACTGTCATCTTGAAATTAAATAACATAAAATGGATATTTTCACTGACATCGAAATTTGAAAAACTCGCGTTACTTTTCCTGGGATTAAGTATTGTTATTAATCTACACCTTAATCGGATTATTTGCTTCATATTTGTTCTTTATCTTTCCTCAAACGTATTTTACAACTAGGAATCTTTTAGTATCTCGTTTCAAACTTTTTAAAAACTCACCTTAATGCAGCACATTTAGAATATAGTTTTACCACAGTCGATGGCCAGTTTTCTTTTTCTTTTAATCGGCATCACCCCATGCAAGACTGTAAAGCCACTAAGACACAAAGGGGTTACAGACAGTGGAAGAATTAGAAACAGAAACATAAATAATGAGTGGAAAAAGAAAAGAGTAATCAGGAGGACAGTATATAGCGATTGACATTGCATTTAAATTCATGCAGATTAAAGTTGGCTGAAAAGCATGGAGCCGGAAGGAAGTGCAACTGTCGCGAAGAGCAAGAAAGGAAACTTTTAGAATAGAAGTTACGGCTATATCTAGCCAGCTCAACTGTAAATTGATGAGAAATCGACGCCAGTCGAGGAGTGCGCTTAAATTCATGGCCATAGGGAAGCGTCCACTACCATGGAAGTGTTTGTAGATAAGATACAGAGGTAACTTTTCAGCGGCTGAAAAGTGACTGAAGCCGAGCTGCTAGATGAGAGAAAATAATATTGCTGATTCTTCTTTGGATCTTAGTTCTAGGTAAAAATCAGGGACACCGGACCATATGTGACAGCAATATTCTATGCATGGACAAATGGTAGACTTATAGATATGTAAGATAGTTTCTAGAGAGAAAACTTGTCTCGCACGACACTGTGAACCGATTTTTCTTATCAGTTGACCTATCAATGGATTCAATATAGTCTTTCCATCTCATGTCAGCTGAGAACGTTATCCCGAGAAGGTGCAGTGAGTCACTTTCCTAGAGTTTAGCATCAGACATACTGATGGAAGGAAGAGAGAGGTCTCTCAGATGATTAAAGAAGTTTACTTTTCGAGGTGTTAAAATTGACAAGCCATGTTTTGCTGCCATTTTCTTATTACATTCATTTACTAACAGGAGCACCGGACGATACGTAGCAGCAATATTGTAAGCATGGGCGAATGGTAGACACAGGCATGTAAGATAGATTCTGGAGAGAAGAAATTGTCTCGGATTCTCTTGGCAGCTGACCTAGCAATGAATTCAATATAGTCTTTCCAGATCATGTCACTTCGCTTTTACAGATATTATTGAGAGGCATTTTAGATTTTATGTAATTACAAAATGAAAGTTGTAACTGTCCAGGTTTTATCGAATATAGGTAATGAAATGACTATTCTACTTTTGTTCTAAGAATAAGAAGCGTTTAATTTTAGCTACACCCTGTCGCCTGGAACTGTGGAATACGACGACTACACATTTGCAGAAGGGTACGATCCCCTCACAACGAGGTCACCTGTTTGCCATCGGTGGCGGCCTGTGTTGTCTGTGGACGGGATTCTGGTGGATTATTCGTTCACACCCCAAATAAATGCATGACCATGGGAACTGTGACGCCCCACTTCGGCCTTTGGGCTAGATGATCGGGCGGAAGGGCCTTATCCTATCAAGCGGCTGATCACGCCATGCCCTAATTAAGAAAGCATAGATATCACATTACACACCTCAGATATGTATACAGTAAAAGATTTCAAGAGGCTGATTTCGAAGGCGGTGGCTGGAGGGCCAATCTGTTTAAAGGAAAAGAGCCTTACATTTCATTATTTAATGATCAATTAGGGGCCTGTGTCTTATGAAAGTAAACGGTTCTCCCTTGTATTTCCCATGAAACTGGAGCCCATCCCGGTGGACAGCAGAGCAGAGCAGAGAGATATTTCTTAAAAACAAAACAATGGTAAATATATCAACCAAGAGATTGCATATCGATCCTGATTTTGAAAAAGACCCAAAACAGAAAAGAATGAATTATCGTTTCGAAATCAGAAGATTTCTCATAGAGAAAATTATCCATTTTCTGAATTCAAAAGGTCATTTTCTCTAGCATAACTGTGAAAAATATGAATTATTTTTTATCATTTCACCCCCAAAAAACACGATGATTCCACTAAGACGCAAGGGGCATACTGGGTGTGTGTGTGAAATAATGGAACAATCTTAGTAGAGGTTGAAAACAGGTTGACATTCTAATGAATATGAATATGTTCCATAACAAAAAGAAAAAAAGAAGGATTCTTACAAAAAGCTGAATATATAAACGGGCGACGCTGAAAATAACGAACTCTCCATTTTCACAATTGAGGCGATAAAACGTAATTGAAAAACCAAGAAGTAATAAATGTTATACGGAAAAGTATGAGACAAATTATAGTAACAAATACATGAGTTATGAATTTTTATGAATTTTAATCCATTTAATATTCCGACAGAAATAAAACAAATTGGTTACCCAGTTGTAAAAATACAATTCTTCAGGCCGAACTCACTACAAAGTTACAAATGTGAAATATTTGAACAACATGAAAGTGGATACAATTGTTGGGTTGTATGCATCGGGTGTGGACAGAGAGACAAATACACCACGACCCCTGCAAACGGGCAATTTGCAAGGAAGAACATCTAGCTCAGGCAAGGATATGTGAAATGTGGGGAAGAGAAAAAAGAAATAAAAAGATCTCCTTTCCTAAAGCACGGGATATTGTAGAGGGACAAATGAATGTAAAAATTTACTTAACGATTATAAAAGAAAGACTAAAGAGAAGGGCTTTGGGATGAAACGATTGACCCAAATCGTAAATGAAATAAAACCGACAACAAAAAACAGAATAACGTTGACAATACAAACACCTAACCTAAAGTAAAGGAAAATAAAGAATAAATAGACCAACAGAAAACAACTGAAGAATTAAATATCACCCCCGCCAAAAAAAAAGATAAATTATGAAAAGAAAGGAGAATCGTCTATAAGACAAACACTGGACATATATCGGCTAGGAAGGAAAGAATTTAAAATGAGAGATAGAAGATCCTTGCCAAATATGAACAGGTGTAGTCTTCCATCAAAGGGTCACGATTAAAGATCAAAATAGATCTGTAAAAGAGATTTAAATGTATAGAAACAATAGATGTTGATGAAAAAGAAATCAACAAATACTAACCCTAACACCTTACCCCCCAAAAATACCCCCTGCAAAAATAAACCATGGCAAAGGAAATAATAAAACAAAACATAAGAAGTTTGAAAATTTACCTTAATTAAAAAACTAATCCCCATTAGAAATTACTGCCCTTCAATAATATAACTGCATGAAATCCACCTGAAATAAAATAATACAGTTAACAACACTTTACGTCATACAGTCACATAAATAAGTAAACCGATAGAGTCTTGGTCGACTTATCAATATTCATAAGTGATAATATCCATCATAGTGTAGTATAAAATCAATTATGCAAGAGGTTGTAGTATCTGCAACCTTGCACAAAACAATAACCATTTGTTTGCTATACTTAACATCAAGGGAGACAATTAATGAAACTGTGCTAAAGAAGTTAATTCCTCAGTTATCGAAGCCTTTCATTCTGAAAGTCATAACTATTTGTGCCTTAGTAAGGAAACTAAAGAAGAAAAAGTCCGAATCGTAGAGACAGCATTAAACCAAAAACACCTGTGCTTCTTTAATAACGACGATAAGCACATATCTACACCAAGCAACAGGCACTTAAAAATATGCGACTCCACCATAAAGTATAACGGGAAAATATGCGACTCCACCATAAAGTATAACGGGAAAACTCTAGACGAAACATGAAAAATTGACCATCTGCCCATCATATTAGAAAATCATATCAAAAGTGAGAGAATAAAATGCCATTCTAGTATCTCCATAGAGTTAACTGTGAAGAAATAAAAGAGTGTGTCAATCCCGGCTGATTTTAGAAGCAAATGCTAAATATGGGGAATGTATGACATATTTTATCAATACTCTCCTTTCTATAACTAAAGAAAACATCCCAAAATCCTCTATCAATCCGACATTCAGCAAGCCATGGGAAGCAATGACGCAGTAAGAATTTGCTTTTCAAAACAAAGAGAATTCAAGAGCAACCCAACCAATGAAAATATAGACATATGTAAACTGCAGGACTAAAACGTATCAACTTATTAAAGAATCCTAACAAAATACATAGAGAAACAATGTATCAAGAATAAACCTGGAACCCAACGCAAAAAAAAAAAAGAAATGGTAAAGGATAAGTTTCGGAAAATATCAGAGAAAAATAACAAGATTTTAATAAAACAACTAATTGGGAAAAAAAAAAACTGAGAGGAAACACATAGCAGGCCAAATGGAGGAAAACATTCTCAGAAAAATACCCGTCAAAAAATGAAAATAAAATGTTTTACATCTTCATGTAAAAGGCATAAAAATAGTTTAAAGTCAGAAAAGAAAGAAAATGCCAAAGAAGTGTTCACCAAAGCAGAATTAGGAGCACTTACCACAGCTCAGAATATGCCTGTCAGATCTGATGAGGTGCATTATCAATTCCTAAAACAATTAAAAGTATTATCCTTAACATGCAAATTCATAATGATATATAAGTCAATAACATCATCCCTAAAATAGAGACAGAAGCCATTGTTATCATCACACAAAAACCACCTATAAACTAAAAAGACCCCCAAATCATCGGCCTATTGCTTTCACCAATTGTGTAAAACTGTAAAATCTTTGTAAAGAATAGTCAACAACAGATTTTTATGTTATTTGGAGACTAAGTATTAGATTACAGTATATCAATCAGGTTTCAGAAATAAGACCCCTTAGTTCGTCTGGAACGATTTGTCAATAAAGAACATCTAGTAGCAATTTTTGTTGACCTGGAGAAAGTCTACGACATCAGATGGAAGTACGGCATGGAGAAAGATCTTGGACTAAATAGTAGTATGACTTCGTTCCTAATTTCGATTTCGTTTCTAATTTCCTAGAAGACAGATATTTCCAAGTATGAATAGGCGACACTTTTGAGGCTCCAAAAGAACAGGAAATGGGTCTTCTACAAGAAAGCCTTTTGTCTGTTGCACTATAGTAAAATAGATAAATACTGGGAAGGACGGCGCTGTATATGTGGATGGCTTCTTAATTTGCTATCGATCAAAATACATATACACAATGGAACGCTAACACCAACTCCGCCTAGGCAAAGTAAAAGAAAAGCGGACCACAAGGAACGGTTTCAATTTCTTTGAAAGGCAAAACAAAATGCTTTCAATTTTGACATATTCGATTTAAAAGAAATAGGCAATAATATCATGGATCACATTGGCCGCTGACGTTTTAATGAACTGAGTTATTTTAAGACATTTTCATGTTTATACATTCTTTTTATAGATACAGATATTTAAGTAAATTAGCAAGGTCAATTTTATTGCTTTTAAACTACAATCTTCCACAAATCTCTCACGTACATTCATATCTGCTCAAAGCCTATCCAAATTTAAACAAATGACGTCACACATTATAAAATAGACAAAGTCCGACAGTTATTTTAAGACATTTTTTTTTATTGCTAATCGAATGATCCTCTTTGGGTCAATCGGTTAAGGCACGTCGGGCTATATGACAGTTACGTATAGGATGCAGGTTCGATTCCTGTCGGAGGACGAATATTTTCTATGAAAATTTCTCGGACATTCAAGCCGGTAAATGTTCTTAATACTGTTTATTTTAAAAAACAGAGCATTTAATTAAATATTTGGATCTCTAAAAAGAACGTATAAACATAAAAATGTCTTAAAATAATTGCCGGACCTTGTCTATTTCATAATGCGGAACTGAGTTATATAAATACAAGAATAATTCATTCATAGATTGTGCGTTTGGTACATGTAAACTGTAAAACGTATAAACTTAGCTAGAAATGGAACATTTGAGAAATTGTAAATACGTTGAATAACACCGATTAAATATAATTTTGTTACATAAACACACACATACATGCACAAACACACACACAGGTGAAAGAGAGCAGCCAAGAAAAATACAATTACTAGTTTGTTTTTTTTGTTGTTTTTTTTTTAAAGACCAACTCACCTCTCACAATTGAAGTGATTAAACGTGTAACATTTTGGAAATATTTAAATCTGGATTATTGCTACAAAATATATTACATGCTTGTGCAATAAATTGAAACAACCGCTTTAGTTTCCTTTCTTTTATAATTCTGTTTGCCTCGGGGTTCTTGATAGGCTCCAGAGGCGGATATGCAATGTGGTTGGCCCTGCCATGGCGTCTCGTCTACAGTCACTTTCTCACAGACGCGCCGTCGCCTCCCTCTGTCTGTTCTACAAATACTTTCATGGAAATTGCTCCGAGGAGCTGCATTCGCTGGTTGCCAGACGTCATGAGTTCCAGCACCCTACGAGGCTGGCATCCCACTTTCATCCCTTCACTGTCGAAACTCCTAAATGTAGCCGTCTCTTCTACTCTAATAGCTTCATGTCTCTTTTTTCGCCTGTGGAACTCCCTTCCCTATTCCTGTTTCCTGCGAGCTATAATCTCAAGCTATTCAAAGTGTAATGTCAATCGACATCTCCAGTTGCCTTGATCTATTCACTACCCTCATCCTTTCTTCTATCACTCCTATCTGATCTTGCTCTAAATTTTCTGTAACCCCTTGCGTCCTAGTGGCTTCCCGCCTTGCTTGGGATGAAATGCTTAAAAAAAAAATAAAAAAAAATTCGGTCGGTTTTAGACCCACTGGAGTGTAATCGATTTCTATTTTTTCCTCAGATTAGTTCATTTGTAGTGTTGTGCAGCAATATAGATCTATTTTCGGAGTGTGTGTTTTAATTTGTTCGGCCTTGAAAAATATTGCGTCATCCGAGTTTATATATTATTATTATTATTATTATATATATATATATATATATATATATATATATATATATATATATAGCATTACGCCCCGAGCAAGGCGGGAAGCCACTAGGATGCATGGGGGTTGCAGAAGATTTGGAGCGAGAGCAGATAGAAGTGATAGAAGAAAGGATGAGGATAAGGATAGTGGGATCAAGGCAACTGGAGATGTCGATTGACATTACATTTGAATAGCTGGAGATTATAGCTCTCAGGGAAACAGTAATAGGGAAGGGTGTTCCACAGGCGAGAGGTGCGAGATATGAAGCTATTGGAGTAGAAGAGACGGCTACATTTAAAAGTTTCTATAGTGAAAGGGTGAGAGCGGGATGCCAGACTCGTAGGGCGCTTGAATTCATGGAGTCTGGGAACCAGTGAAAGCAGCTCATCGGAGCAATTACCATGAAAGTATTTGTAAAAAAGACAGATAGAAGCTACGGCGCATATGTGAGAAAGTGACTGTAGACGAGATGCCAGAACAGGGCCAATTATATTACATATCCGCCTTTGGATCTTGTCAAGAACTCCGAGGTAAACAGAAGGTGCACCAGACGAATATGGTAGCAATACTCCATGCAAGAGCGTATTGTTGATTTGTATATTTGAAGTATCAATTCCGGGGAGAAAAAATTCCTGGCGCGGCACAGGGAGCCAACTTTCCTTGCGGTGGACGAAGCAATTGACTCAATTTATTTGTTCCATCTCAGGTCAGCAGTCAACGTGAGACAGAGCAGACGCAGGGAGTTGCTCTCAAGAAGTTGACTATCAGACATTCTAATGGGGGGGGGCAGGGAAGGATTCATTCCAAACGCGGTTAGTTGCTTAAATTGAGGTTTTACCGCATATATATATATATATATATATATATATATATATATATATATATATATAAAAGACGCAAGGAGTTTATTTTATTTAGTGTGAAAGAACAAGAAAAAGAAAAACATTATGAACCCTTTCCCCGGCCTAGACGTGTATATACGTTTTTAACTGAAAGTATCTTTTTCAGACAGAGACACAAAAAATGTCCAAAAAATAAGGGTAAAAACTTGTTTATACGTCGATCTTAATTCTTCTTAGCTTGGAACGAGTGCAGTTGTCAATTCAAAACGTATTATACACCGCTCGACTATTTCAAGGTGCCTCAGTTTCTTTGTTACTTTGTTAAAAACAAATAAAAAATTACTCTGAAAATTAAACGTTTTCCCAAGAATAATTGTGTGTATATCTGTGAGTATCGCCAGTTGCATCTTTATTTTGTAATCATTTCACCTCAAGCAGGGTGAGAAAGCCACTAAGATGCAAGAAGCTACTAATTGAAAGAAAGAATGAAAACGTAAGTGAGGTGAAAGTACAATAAAAGCATCGGTCTCAGGAAGACAGAAGATGGTGATTGACGTTAAATGCACAATTTTGAAGATCGCAGTTGACAAGTAGGCATGAAGCCGAGAGAGCGTTTTGCTGTCAAGAAGTGCAAAAGAAGAAAGCAAGAAAACATTATTACATCCATCCAATTCAACCGTATGAGACCGAACTGCCAATCTAGTACTTCGCTCAAATTCGTGAATTCGAGTCGCCAATATATTTATAGAAAAAGATCATGGAAGCCACTTTACGGCTAAGTCGAGAAGCCAAGCCATAAATATGTGACCTTATAGCGTCTTGTATGTCATCTGATATTTTGACATATTAAATATCTTTTTTTGCAGACGTATTTTGAAAGAGATGTCCAATATGTCATATAAACGACCCTGATCTCGTTCTCCTGTCATCTGATATCATTCTGATGTTACTGTTTTTTTTTTTACTTAGGAGATAGCGCTGGCCTGCATAGAGTTCGAAATTGTTAGACGAGTTAAAGCCAGGAATGTATTACGGTTGCAGTATTTTGTTGGGTATTGTGTGGCGTATATTTTCTGTGTATTTATTATGCCTGAACAAGCGAAGGTAATAATATATGTGGATAAAGAAGACATGATGTCGTTCAGTGCATAAAATCTGATGTCGTTCAGTGCATCAAATTTCCGATGGTTAACATTGCCAGCGTCAAAAGAAGTGCGATATCTCGTTCAAATGAGCCACCCTGTTTTTCTTAATCAATGTTGATAAAAGACATAGCAACTATTTCCTGCATTAGCTAAGAAGAAAAACAGTAGACTACAGTATAGAGTCCTATGGCGATTCGAAAAAAGCCAGCTGCTTTCCTTGACCTACTACTCGTGTAAAGAACATCCTCAAATATGTATTTTTTTAGCCTCTTTTTACATGTAAAAAGTGGCTGGTTATCTTACTGAGTGCTTCGTAAGTGATAATGGAAAATATTAAAATCACATAATTTTTCTAAGCAGAAAGAAGTAACTGACGCCACACCGAATAGAAGAGATTAGCATCCATATCTAGCAATACTAGCTGGTTAATACACTTCGACTATTGTCTAAAGCTTTGATTGTTATAAATCTTATTTCAGACAAGGTTTCGCTTACGTACCTTTCGGCTATATAAGATATCTGAGGGTGATGATAAGTTCTGTGTTGAGACAAGACGTGTCGGCCAGGCACGTTCAGGCTATTGCGCTCTGAGGGATATCTAACTGATTTTTTACACTCTTAGTTCACCCAATAAAAGACCTAAGTGCCACTCAAGATAGAGAGTTTATTGCAAGGAAATAGAGAAAGAGAAAGAAAGAAAAGTATATTATGAGGATATGTAGGATAAATAACAGTTGATCCTGGACTTAAAAAGACCATATATATATATATATATATATATATATATATATGAAAAAAAAATATACGGAAAAAACAAACAAAAATCCTAATATGCAATTATGCTGTTTTAATGTTAATATAATGTCAACGTCGGACGTTTCGTTCTAATAGACCATCTTCAGGACATATTCATAAAACATAATTGACATTAGACCATATTCAATTCAACATGAAAAAGACGATGGACATAAGAGCAAGACCAATCCAAACAGATAACTGAATAATTGCATATTAGGATTTTTGTTTGTTTTTTTTTTTGTATATTTTTCTTCATACTGTCGGATCTATATCCATATATTTGCTTACACACACACACACACACACACACACACACACACACACACACACACACATATATATATGTTAGAAAATGATGTTTATTTCTCTCAGCAGACGAATACTGTGAAAAAGATATTATGCAAGACAGTTTTAAATATATTTTCGGCTACGTAACTTCTGGTTATTTCGGCTATATAAAATATCTGAGGGTGATACTGTGTTGAGACAAAACGTGTCGGACACCTACCTTCAGGCCTTTTGGTTATATGGGATATCTGAGGGCGGTGCTAAGGCTTGTGATCTGAAACATGGTATTTCGTCGACGTGCCCTGTGGCCTTTCCGTCCTGGGTATGACGATAAACTACATCTGCGTTCTGGGTAAGACGATAAACTACGTCCAACAGCAAGGCCTCTGATCAGGAGGTTTTGAGGAGCGTGGAACCGCCTCTTAATTGCTGGTGTTCCCAGGTCCACCCTGTTAGGGTCCCACATATGGGCAAATAGTTAACAGCCAAAATTGTGTAAAAATAGGTTTTAATACCAGAAATACTTTGTAAAAATAATTAAAAAAAAAATTACCAGCAATAATTTTTTAAGGAAAATTATTATCAGCAATACTTTAAAAAAATACCATCAATTCAAACAGCTATACATTTTTTGAAAAAAATATTACCAGCTATAGATTTCTTCAAGAAAAAATATTCCCAGAAATATATTTTTGAAGAAAAACATATTACCAGCAATAAAAATGTTGTCGGCATTAACTAACCCATTGAGGTTGATATGTCGTAAAACAAACCAAACCAAACTACATCCGACTGCAGGGCCTCTGATCATTTATAGTCCGAGCGATGGGCAAATAGTTAACCTTCCAAACTGGGGTCAAAACACTTAGAAAGTGTAAAAATAGGTTTTGATACCAGCAATACTGTTTTTATGACAATTGTTACAAGCAATACATTTTTGAAGAAAAATTATTACCAGCAATAAAAATCTTGTTGGCATAAAATAACCCATTGTAGTTGATATGCCGTACACCAAACCAAACCAAACCTGTGGCCCTTTTGAATACATAGATATCTGAGAAAGATACTAAGTCCTTTGTGCTGTTACAAGACGTTTCAGTTACGTAGCTTCTGGACATATGGCTATATGGAATTATCTAAAGATGTTACCAAGTTCTCTGTGGTTTCGACAACGCAAAGTCTAGACGTATATTATGATATAGGAAGTCCGACTGAAATAAACATCAAATTATTGAAAAGTGAATTCGTGTTTTTATTTCTTGTTATGGCATTTATTCAATATTCCATCCCTTGTGAACGTGCAGCGGATCCTTTCCAGTCATTGTGCATACGAACAGGAATTAGATTTGAAAAACGAAGAAGGGATAATTTTTTTTTTCTCCGGATGGTGAAAGTTTGAAAGTATTTTTTTGTATGTTTACAATGTCATGTGAGTGTCAAAGTTCCCAGACACTCTTTCCTCATTATGTATCCAAGAAATTCCAAATATCTGTTTTTAGTTCAGTGTAATACTTCCTATTTTTTTTCATTCGTGTGTTTTTTTGGAAAGAGTCTTTCGCTATTGCAATACAGCTTCTTATTTTAGTGTCATGTTTTTGTCGTCAGTTAAATAATTTCCAAATATCGGAATTATTGCACTTGCTTGATTTTTCATATCCCCAATTCGTAGTTTTGTATCTTTCGTCTTTTTTCTTGTTGACAGTCATGCATTCAGTTTTCTTACAAATAAGGCTTAGTCCTTTCTTCTCACTTTCCTTTAGTACTTTCTGCAGAAGTTCCTGTCGGTTCCTTTCTGTGTCTGCTATCAAAATTATGCCATCTGCATATATTATGTTGTTAAGATTGTGACTATCAAGAATAAATTCTGGTAAGATGTTTAGTTCTCTAATGACCGCCATGTTGTAAGGGTTGAATAAATCCAATGAGAAGAGACACTCTTTTCTTACGTCATCTTCTATTTTTATATTATTACGGAATTAATTTCCTATCCAACTCTAGGCGGTTCTCTCCCAGTTTAAATTCTGAATTGTTATACTATTAGGTTGGTGCAAAAATAATTTCGTTTTCTAACATATGTTACTATGTGAGAAAACGAAATTATTTTTGCACCAACCTAATATCTTTCCAAATAACTGATGTTCTTGTAGCTGTCCAAATAGGTAATTGTATCGTACAAGAAATAAAAGAAAAGAAAAAAAGAAGAAGAAATTTACTGATACAGCGTCGTGTTTCTTACTGGTGTCATAGTTCGGTGTTCTAACTTTGGTAAAAACCATTTTTTGAATACTGACTTTAAAAGTGAGCTTACCAACCTTTACCACTGGTGTCCCAGGTTTCACTTTTATTAAAGTTTCATCAGATAATAGGATATGGAGAAAAAGAAGAAAGAATTTTTTTTATTTTTGTGTTGTTTGATTTTCATTTGTTAAACAGGTTTTTACATGGGTATGACTTTTTTAAACAAGCATTAGTATAATTCATAACGTTCCGAATTCAAGGAGAGAAGAAGCTTTCTTTCGAAGTTCCAAGAAATCAACAGATTTCAAGCCTGACTAAAAATCCTTAATGTATGTAAGTGTATAATAATCATAGTTTGTCCAAATTTGATTCAGATTCATAGAAATACATCTATCGTATTTTACCATACTACGGCTATACAATGTACTTGTGGCGTGAGGGTTACTGGCGAGGGTAGTGGAATCCGCGTACCGATTTCGAATTCTAAACCAGTCTGTTTCGTACACTTTGCATCATTTCCGTTTAAAAAAAAGACCTGGACACATCTTCCTTTAGCTATGAGTTAAATATCAAAGCAGACTGGAATCTTTGGCCTAGGGTAAAAGACAGTCAAGTAGAATGAAAGCTCTGAATTTACACTCATCTTTAAGAGAGGTGTACTCCGTCAAGCTATACTAATATCGACGCACCCACTGGTGCTGCGACAACAGTCGACATTGCGCCCCTGCGACCATCATGGACATGGGACACGTGATAACTTTTGGTGCTTTTGTTATACTCAATACTATGCATTGAGATGTGCTACACCAAATTTAGCAAATATCAAGAGAAACACTGTTCACTTAGGTTGCAAATATTGATACTGTATCGGCCTAAAGATATCCACTCAGGCAGTCGTATTTTCTGTAAGTAAATATCCACAATAAAGCGTTTGTTTATGCTTACAGTTTAGTCAGTGAGTGCGACAAACCAGGAAATACAGATTTCACGAAAGCAAGAGGAAAGCACGAAGTATAGATTTCAAAATATATTTTTGTTTATTACTGACAACAACTAGAAACAAAAAACTGCTGTAAGAAGTTGTTTTTTTAAAAAAAATTATTCCGTTTAGCATTCGGAATTATAGAACCGAGTTTTAAAAGTTTTTTTTAAGTGATTTATTTGTTTTTATTGTTTCGTCGCTGCCTCATTCTCGGCGTCTTCATCGAATGTTCTTCCATAATTTCTTTTATCTCTATATAATATTAAAGAATAAAACACAAATAATTTTTATTAGATATTTCTTTCTTTTTCTTACCGTTTGTTTTACGTTACATTTCATTTATCGACATTTTTTCTGCATTGTCACCAGCAGAAGCGAATAAAAAATAACAAACGTTTCGGAATACAAAGACTAAAAAAAAACAAAACAAAAAAACCCCAAAAACAAAAACACAGTTAAAAGACGAAAAGAAGGTAGAAATAAAAGAAAAAACAAAAACTGAATTCTATATGTCGTGTCATTTCAAGAAGTGGGTGGTCATGTCTCTCCACAATTTCCTATTCCTCTTATACCTCTTAGTATTTTTTTCTTTTTTCTATTACTTATACTCAATGTTCTGTCATCAATTTATACAAACTTTAACATAGGTTACTCAATTCTTCCCCCCTACTCTTGCCTATATTATGTCATGAGTATCACATTTTCCAAGACTTCTTTTTTCATTATGTGTTGTAGGATTTTCAACAGTCACTTTCTTATTTTAAGTATGTGTCCTTTTTGTTTTATTCTGAAGGTAAAGAGAAATAAAATAACACTGATAATCAGACAGTCTCAGCTTTCATTATTTCTTCCTTTTGTGTATTTTTCTAATTAGGATTCACTTCATTTATAATAATTTAATTTTCTCTTGTCGTTTTATCTTTCTACACCATATATCAATAGGCTGGGTGAATAAATCCGTAACCTGATACATTTTCAGCGTATAATATTCAATTTATGTGTTTAGTGTTTTATTCATTTCGTTAGTTATGTGCCATGCGTGATACACGTTTAGGCGGTCATGTATCTTTCGATACATGACTGACGAGGCAGATTTTTTCACGCAATAGGTTGCCATTTCTTTCTACGGTAGACCAGTTACCATCCAAGATTATAGAACGCGGGCTGTTCTGATATTTACCCATAGTCAGTTATGTGCCATGCGTGATACCCGCTTAGGCGATCATGTATCCTTCGATACTGACGAGGTTGCCATTTCATTTCTTTCTTCATCCAAGACTATAAAACCAGATCTGTCCTGCTATTTACCCATAGGTGGGGGAGAAGAAGTGGATTCGTACCTTTCCCAAAGGTATTAGCACGTAAGTGAATTTAATGGAGTTGACTGGATTTCGAACTCGGCTCTCCAATTCATCAGTCCGTGCCACTATCCATTACTCCACCGTGCCTCCTTTTATTTGTTTAGCTATGACTAATCAAGTGATATGGGTCATTTAAAGCCGAATCATATTTCAATGTATCCAATGAAGCAGTAAGTTAATTGATAAGAGAGAATATTATGTTGAAAAATAAGCATATATTGCCTAAGACTTTCTAAAGACATACGAAAGTATACAATTAGAACGCTAAGAAGTTTTCGTTAAAAAATGTGCTTAAAGACCTGCTGATTTCAACATATTTTGGAAAGTTCGTTCAGACTATCAATCTTCTATTTCAGTGAAACTCCCTTCCTATCACTTGCATACCCTGATAGCTATAATCTTCAAATATTCAAATGTAATGTCAATCGACATCTTCTGATGTCTTGACCTTGATCCTCGTCCTTCTCTTTATCCTTTTCTCAAACACTCAACTTTACTCTTACTCTCACTCTCTGTAATCCCTTCCGTGCTTGGAGCGAATTGCTTATAAGAAAAAAGTTCTTTGTTTCTTTTTGCCTCTCTTTTCTTTTTCTTTTTATTCTTTTCTTTTTTCCTGCTATCACATTCTCATTGTTTGCTCTTCAACTGTTTTTTTCTTTTCCTTTTTCCTTCCTTCCCTTCTTCCTCTATTTTATTGCCTTTCCTTTTTATTCTTTTCTTTTTTCATTCTCCCCTTATCCCATTCTTTTTTTTTTTTCGTTTTACCATTCATTCATTCTTTTCGTCTTTCTTTCTTTCTTTCTTTCTTTCTTTCTTTCTTTCTTTCTTTCTTTCTTTCTTTTATATTTGTCTCTCTTGGCCTTTCCCTTTCTTTTTTTCTCTTTTTCATTCTCTTCTTATTCCATTCTTTCTTTTCTCATGGTCTTTTCATTCATTCATTCATTCATTCATGCTTTTTTTCTTTCTTTATTTTATATTTGTATCACATTGCCTTTCCTTTTTTCGTCTTTTCTACTTCCACGTATATCTGCCATTGTCTTTTCTTTTCCCTTCTCTTTCTTTGATTTTTTTGTTTATATTTGTCTCTTTTGCCTTACCTTTTTATTCTTTTCTTTTTCACACTATCCCTATCCAATTCTTTGTTCCCCATTGCCTTTTGTTTGTTTGTTTGTTTGTTTCTTTCTTTCTTTCTTTCTTTCTTCATTTCTTTCTTTCTTTCTTTCTTCCTTCCTTCCTTTCTTTCTTTCTTTCTTTCTTCCATTTACTTTCTTTTCTTCACATTCAATTTTGCTTCTTTCTTTCTTTCTTTCTTTCTTTCTTTCTTTCTTTCTTTCTTTCTTTCTTTCTTAACGATTGTCTTTGTTTACGTTTCTTGTAACTTTTCATTTTAAGTGCGCATGCGTCAAATAATGTATTTTTACCCATTTTCTTGTCGCCCGTCAATATTCCAAATAAGAAACGACATTAATCAAACCCAAAAGAGAAATTAAAATAAAAAAAAATACACGAATGAAGCGCATATAGCAATAGCAGACAACTCAAAACAAGCAGAATAAGAATCGGCCATCGGAATATACCATTAACATTCGGAATCAAAATTATTTTTAATGCACATTCAATTAAAACATTTAAAAGGAAAGCATTTTTCTACATTTTGTTAATGAAGAATTTATATTAAAACGTGAAATCAAAATAGTCTCATTTTTTATCCTCTTATTATTACGAGACTTTAGTGAAATGCTCTTTCGGAAAAGCGTAAATAGGGAAGATCTCTCGCAGACATTCATTCTATTATTCTTATTGCTATTACTATCATTTTCCATTTCGCAGACATCTCTTCCTCCTCGTCTTCATCCTTTCCACTTCTACAACTTCTTCTACATTTCTTCCTCTTCTCTACACTCACTCACACACACGCACACATATATATTTAAAATATATAAATATATTCATAATTTAGACATATCATTTCGATTAGTTTCGTTGTGATTCTTTCAAGTGTACGGATTAATTTTTTGATATATTAGAAAACTTTGTAAGAAAACTACCAAAATATTTTTTCGAATAGTTTTTATTTCCCCAAGTACTTTCAATCGCATCTGCTAAAATATTCAAGGGGTTAAGTTGTCTGTGAGTATGTATATGCGTTTCTGTGAATTTAAAACATTTCAATTTTTCATTTATTTTTACTGATTCTGCAGCGTTCTGGATTTCAAAGTACAATGTTCAGGCGTTCTATTGGTTTTTTCCAGTAGAAGGGAAATAAAATTTTTGTTTTTGCTTCTACGTATATATATATTTTCATAAATGAAATTAAATTCACAGAAACACATGATATGTCTAAATTATTTAACCAAACCATTTTGAATAAAAATATACTGCCTAAATGTACACAACATATATATATATATATATATATATATATATATATATATAATTTTATTTTTTTAAAATATGATTCATTCGCTACATAATAATTCTCATGTTTCAAAGACAAGAGCCAAAAACCACAATATAGTTATTACAATTAAATTGAATTAAAGTATCGAGCCCTGTTTTATCCTCCAGCGAAAATATAAATATAACTTACCTAACATGTTCTCTCCTATTTTCTACATATTTTCATATATATATATATATATATATATATATATATATATAAATATATGTATTCAGACTAAATTATATGTGCTTCTTCCTTGAGAATGAGTTACATCAAATTTTATAAAATGTTATCTATTTTCAACAACTTCATACAGTCATCCTCTACATTGAGCGTTTTTAAGGCTTTAACTGGTTGGACATCAGTGAAAAAAAAAGTCTGCCACGAGATCCTATTAAGGGAACCTTCCCATACACCCGCTCATGGTACTGTCTTTCAACTGTCTTTTGATTTCTAGCAGAATATCACTCTTTTATCGTGTTGCCATTACGATGTTCGACGTCTAGTACATAATAATTTGGCCTCCACTACATATCCGTCGCCACCAAATATATCTACTAAAGCGAGACTTTTCTATTCCATGTTAATTATTCTTATATATTATATAATTATTCTTTTTTTGGAAATTTTTCACAAGTAACACATTTGTCAAAAAAAATATTAACAGCAATACATTTTTGAAAAAAAAAAAAAAAAATACCAGTAATATATTTTTGAAAAAATATCACCAGCAATACATTTTTGGAAAAAAAATATTACCAGTAATATATTTTTGAAAAAAAAATTACCTAAGGATAATTTCTTAAAACAGAATATTACCGGCAATATATCTTTGAAAAAATATTATCAACACATTTGTGAAAAACAAAATATTACCAGCAATAAAAATCTTGTCGGCATTAAATAACCCATTGAGATTGATATGCCGTTAAACAAAATAAACCAAACCAATCTAAATCAAAGAATACATATTCTATTCATACGAATCTATCCTAAAAATGTTGTCGGCATTAAATAACCCATTGAGGTTGATATGCCGTTAAACAAAATAAACCAAACCAATCTAAACCAAAGAATACATATTCTCTTCATACGAAATAATCCTAAAAAATGTTATCGGCATGAAATAACCCATTGAGGTTGATATGCCGTTAAACAAAATAAACAAACGTATTTGCTTATGTTGGTTGTAGGATAAATAAAGGATCGAGTAAAGAGTCAAACGACAGGAAGTTGACAACTGGTCACGTGTCGTAAAGCAACGCAAGACAGCAACTGCCAAGTCATCTGTTTATTATTTTTATTTTAAAGTTATTTTAAAAGTTAGAGCTTAGTCTGTCATAAAAAAAATATAATGTAATCTCGTAATTCACCAGTTACAATTGTTCCCATAGGATATGAGGTTTTCCATAAATGTTAAATATCTGATCTATGATAATTGATAATTTCTCTAAAATGTTCTCTTGGGCCGTAGTATGATTGTGTCTACTCAAACTCTAAACCACGAATTACTCTTTCATGTTAGAAAACAAGGCCATTTTCCAAAGAAAGGAAAGTATTTGTCAATACAAAACGACAGTGAAAATAACGAAACAAAATTAGAAATGAAAAAACAAAATCTCTTCGGTATTGTTGAGTGCCATGAAGTGCAAGTTTCTTGACTGACAGAGGAATGCTAATAGAGGTTCTTGTGTACAATAGACGGAATGCTAGGAACACAATAATTTAGATTCGGATTATCTTTCTATAGAAAGCGGTTACAAAACCGTCTGGTGTATCCGAGGCCTCTGATAAGCCTAACAGTAATCAATAGATACAGGAATCCATACGGCTGATTTTAAAGATTTAACAAGCAAGTTAAAGCTCACGAGACAAATATCTATCCATCAAACAATCTGTCTATCTCTCTCTCTCTCTCTCTCTCTCTCTATCTATCTATCTATCTATCTCGTTCTCTATAATATCTATCTGACTATCTATCTATATACATATATTGTTCTCTTCATTATCTATCTATCTATATTGTTCTCTTCATTATCTATCTATCTATCTATCTATCTATCTATCTTGTTCTCTTCATTATCTATCTATCTGTCTATCTATATATATATTGTTCTCTTCATTATCTATCTATCTATCTATCTATCTATCTATCTATCTATCTATCTATCTATCTATCTATCTATCTTGTTCTCTTCATTATCTATCTATCTATCTATATATATATATATATATATATATATATTGTTCTCTTCATTATCTATCTATCTATCTATCTATCTATCTATCTATCTATCTTGTTCTCTTCATTATCTATCTATCTATCTATATATATATATATATATATATTGTTCTCTTCATTATCTATCTATCTATCTATCTATCTATCTATCTATCTATCTCGTTCTCTATAATATCTATCTGACTATCTATCTATATATATATATATATTGTTCTCTTCATTATCTATCTATCTATCTATCTATCTATCTATCTATCTATCTATCTATCTATCTATCTCGTTCTCTAAAATATCTATCTGACTATCTATCTATATATATATTGTTCTCTTCATTATCTATCTATCTATCTATCTATCTATCTATCTATCTATCTATCTTGTTCTCTTCATTATCTATCTATCTATCTATCTATATATATATATATATATATATATATTGTTCTCTTCATTATCTATCTATCTATCTATCTCGTTCTCTATAATATCTATCTGACTATCTATCTATATACATATATTGTTCTCTGCATTATCTATCTATCTATATTGTTCTCTTCATTATCTATCTATCTATCTATCTATCTATCTATCTATCTATCTATCTATCTATCTAACTATCTATCTATCTTGTTCTCTTCATTATCTATCTATCTGTCTATCTATATATATATTGTTCTCTTCATTATCTATCTATCTATCTATCTATCTATCTATCTATCTATCTATCTATCTATCTATCTATCTCTCTATCTATCTTGTTCTCTTCATTATCTATCTATCTATATATATATATATATATATATATATATATATATTGTTCTCTTCATTATCTATCTATCTATCTATCTATCTATCTATCTATCTCGTTCTCTATAATATCTATCTGACTATCTATCTATATACATATATTGTTCTCTTCATTATCTATCTATATTGTTCTCTTCATTATCTATCTATCTATCTATCTATCTATCTTGTTCTCTTCATTATCTATCTATCTATATATATATATATATATATATATTGTTCTCTTTATTATCTATCTATCTATCTCGTTCTCTATAATATCTATCTGACTATCTATCTATCTATATATATATATATTGTTCTCTTCATTATCTATCTATCTATCTATCTATCTATCTATCTCAGCCTTTCCCATGATCTATCTATCTATCTATCTATCTATCTATCTATCTATCTATCTATCTATCTATGTTGTTCTCTTTCTTATCTATTTCGTTCTTTTTATGATCTATCTATCTATCTATTCTCAGTCTAATATCTATCTATCTATTCTCAGTCTGTTAATATCTATCTATCTATCTATCTATCTATCTATGACGTGTGGGTGTCGCATGTGGAATCGGCGAATTTAGTCGGCTGCCTTCATTTTCTCGCTCTGTATTAGTCTGCACGTTTATTCATTAATATTTGTTTTATCTTGGGAATGATTTTAAATGATGACTTTTAGATTCACCCGGCCTTTAACATATCGTTCATAAGGCATGAATTATATATTAAAAATGAGAACAAATAGCTAAAATAATAAAATTTGCCGTCAAATGACCAAACAATGATATTTCACAAACCAAAATTTGGATTATCAATGGGATCACCTCTCAGTGGAGTGAAGGCATGTATCTTAGAATTTCTCGAATATGGTTTTTTCCAAAATATTTTACCTAAACAATCAACATACTTCCTATATACTGATGATGTTCTATTAAGATATTAACTTACTGGTTCTTGTAGATAAACTAAAAAGTCGAATATACAATAGAATGGGGGGGCTACTAAATATCGGAACAGTGATATTGACTGAACGCTGGTCAACTAACACACACTCCCAAGCCGTGTAACACACTTCTGTTGTATTTACTGTTCAATACACTATGTATCTGAAATCACTTGTTTTGTCATTTCGTAACCATTACTTGGTCACAAGAGAAATGGAAGAAAACAACAATTTAAACATAGTGTCCACTGACAATCAACAATAAAAATGACCTAATAAACTTCTATTCCTACCATAACAGTATAATACAATCTGGAATGATCAGTGGATTCTACTTAAGAGCACTCAATATTTACACGAAGAGGAAAATATATTGAAAAGAAATATCTTAAATACCATATTACATATTCAATTCGAAAAAAATGGCTCATAAAATATTCCAAAATAGAAAAGCTGTTCTTCCTGATAAACCCAACGATTCAGAAAATATATTATTCTATCCATTATTTCTATCACAACTACAGCCGGTAAGGATTTATCTAAACACAACATAAAATTTGTCACAATTACATCTAAAACATTAAAAGACTTAATAAATACAAAACAAAGCAATAAGCCAAAATCTGAAGTAGAAGATAACTCAAGCGCAAGGATTACCAGAAAAATATATTAGAGAAACCTTGAGATGTTTAAACAAAAGACTATATGAATACAAAAGACACGTTCTAAAAAACAACACAAAAACACATTGATTGTTCAGCATAAAGAAACTGACCGCAATTGTAACAAAAAAAAATGTTACTCTAATTAAAATGGAAAATAATACACTAAGACGAAAATATCTAAAAAGTATTTTAATCGCTAATTCAGCCAGATTGAATTAATGTTCAGTTTCGTACAATGTATCACCGTTCTTGGCAGATGTTCTGTGCACTCGTTGGAGTGGTTTCATAACAAATGTTATTACAATGTGGAATATTTAAAAACAAAGATGGTGGAAAGAAAAAGAATATAGATGGATTTGGCTAGATTACAATGATCATTTAAAAAAAAAATCTTTAAAAAATTTTGAAACTACCAGCATCTCTCATTCCTGCGCATGAATAATGAGAACAACGTCAACAAACCCATTCAGATGAATTCCTAACGGATAATACGCATCACAAACATGTTTTTCCATTTTGCCATACAATTCCCTCAAAAGTGTTCTAGATATATAAAAGTATATATAGTTATCTCATATCATATCATACTAAGTTTATAAAAAATAAAAAAAATTCTGAATTAGAGAAATGAAATAGCTATTTTACCGTCATTGTCAAAAATCTTCCTTAAATAATATCTAAAAATAAAATTAAAAAATGGGAGCTGGTAATATACATATTTATATTTGATATGAAAAAATAATTTTAAATAATATAAGTAATTTTATTACATTTACTTACTTTTAAAAATAAATATAGTCTATTAGTAATTAAGAGTAAAAATCTTTTAAAATTGTAGTTAGCTATAACATATTCTAACTCAATCACCCCTTTTAGAAAGAATCTTTAAGTATACACGTACGAAAAAATGACGAAAACAGAGGTTAAGTTTAGGGAGGGTAGGGGTGTATTTTTCAACGTATTCTGACATCCGTTAAATGCTTGTCGTCTGTTTTTTTTATTATTATTAGCGAATAATAATAGTAATATAATATTATTATTAACGAATAATAATAAAAAAAACAGACGACAAGCATTTAACGGATGTCAGAATTCGTTGAAAAATACACCCCTACCCTCCCTAAACTTAGCCTCTTTTTCGAACGTAACTCATGATTGATACAACAATAGTTAATAAAAATAAACACGCTACAGCCTCTGTCTGAATCATTGGATTCCTCTGTATCCTTGGAAACAGTAAATTATGAACTTATATGTGCGTTTAAAACCAAGTAAATTTAGAAATAAGTTATTTCAATATACGCTTGAAGATGAAACAGAACTGTTTGAAGTTTTTAGCATACATTTTTGAAACCTGGTTATTACTGTGGAGCGAAAAAATATTTCAAATCAGTTAATTTATACTATTTATGCTCAGTAAATTTAAATTTATATTGAGTACTGTTTTGTAAAAATAAAAAAAATAACAAGAACACCAGATTATATATCTTACTGTTATATATATATATATATATATATATATATATATATATATATATATATATATATATATATACACACACACACACACATATATATATATATATATTCCATTTTTGCTCCCCAATTTACAGAGATAACCTGACGGTGATCCAGCCTCATCAAAACTTATTTTCTTTAAAACTTGTTAAAACACACACGCGCGTACGCGCGCGCGCACACACACACACACACATATATATATATATATATATTTGAGTGTAAGCAGAATGTAACGTCTGAGTGAAGTTCTCTGTGTGTGCGTTTGTGTATATAACTTGGTGGGGATTCAAATCTGTACTTACCACTTCAAGCCAAGCACGCCGCCATATTCCTGATCAGATAGAAAGTGTGGCTGTGTTTCCTTCCTTTTTTATAGAAGAGCATACACCGCTGGTTTACCGGAAGTGGAATATATCCGGGGTTGGACAATAAATTGAAAAAAAGAGTTGTATGGCGTGCACTTCGGAAGATGGAAAAAATTGTAGCTGATGGAGGGTACACAAGTCGATAGCCGATCACCACCGGCTGGACCAACGTGGAAAAGGGTGTATGATATTTGAAATCCCCAAAAGCCCTAATGAACTTTGGCTATAAACATCACTGATGATGTGTAATGAAGCATCCAATAGATGTATTTTACGATATATATATATATATATATATATATATATATATATATATATATATATATATATATATATATATATATATAAATGAAAATGTTCTGAGTTACGGAAAAATCATTAGGTTACCGTTCTTTGTAAATTTACCACCCCTATTTGCAGGCATATAAACGGGGATAGACCAAACATTTTGGTTCTGGGTATGACGATAAACGACATCCGGCAGCAAGGCCCTCTGGTCGAGAGATTAGAAGTTTTAAAGAGCTTGGAACCACCACATAGTTGCTGTTATTTCAACATGCACCTAGATCCAGGGTGGTAGCACCTGTTTGGGTCCCAGCCATATGCAAATAGTGAACTTCCAAACAAAAATCAAAACACTAAAAATGTATATACATCTATTTTTATACTAAATATGGTATCAATACATTGCCAACAATACATTTTTATAGCAAAATTACCAGCAAAATAATTTATCACAAAATAACAATGAATCCATTTTATAATAAAATTACAATACAAATTGTAGCATGGAAGCATGGTGGCGTATTGGATACAGGTTCGGATTGAGGAATCGGAGAATCAAGTTCGAATTCCACTCTAATTACGTGGGAAAGTTATTAATTTTTTTCTTCTCCCTCCAGCTATGGGTAAATAGCAGAACAGACTGGGTTCTATAACTTTAGATGGCAGCTGATCTACGGGAAGAAAATCTCTGGATTCAAAACCTGCGGAGTCTCGTTCGGGGACCATGTGACACATAGTGCACCAGGTCTATGTATTCGGCCCTTCAAAAAGTGTGGTACGTTCTGCACAAAGCCTTCACCACTATAATCACATTATGTGTGCTGGTGTCTGGCTTTCAGTTTTTAGGAACTGATCTGCTTGACCCTCATACGTCGAATACGGCGGGAGAGTCCACCACATATTATCGCAAAACGACAATCAATACATTTTATAATAAGTATTATGAAAAAAGCAATTTGCTAAGATTAAACTCATTTAATAATAATAATTTAATCGTGGAATAATGTCATTCACTTTTATTAAAGACATTTAAATTTTAATATTTACATTTCGACACTAAATAACCCATATCGTTTGATATGCCGCTAAAAGCAATCACTCAAACCAAACCGAACCAAACATTTTAAATAAAGACTACAAATAGGAGAATGCCTTGTAATAGATATTGAAGTGACCTTAGTTAAAAATGAATGTTAATGACAACGTAAATATATATATGTTCTGTGAGAGATTAATTATTTATTTTTTAATTTATTTATTTTAATTATAAGAGTGTGGCATCTTAAAAGTACACTATAATAATAGGATCCCTGTGTATGATCAAAAAAGGTAGAAACAAGAACATTAAAAAAATCTCTCCAGTCCCTGTTTACAAGTGATTTAAAAAATAGTTCAAAACCTCTCATAACAGAATAGGCCAGTATTCCCCTTAGAAGATCTGTCATTACTACGGGATAATAAAAACAGTTTCAAACCGTTTATAAAAATCATCCTTAATTTGCATTTGAGGGAGAAGCTGTTACGAGCTTCTGAGATTTTATAACAACACAAACCGAACAATAGAAGCAAATCGCACAGACATTTTTTTTATCGTTATTACCTCAAGCAAAGCAGTAAAACGCAAGGGTAACAGGGTGGGGGAGTATTAGGAACAGATGCATTAATTATGAATAGGAAGAGGTAATCAAAAGGGCAGCAGATAATGAATGACATTGCCTTTACATTGCTGCAGATTAAAAATGGCTGGATAACATGGGGCCGGAAGAGAGTTCCACAATCCAGAAAAGAAACTGTCAGATTAGAACTTAGGCCTTGCTCAACTGTAAATTCATGAGATATCGACGCCAGCCTAGTAAGGAGCTTACATTCATAGAGTCTAGGTACAACAGCGAAGAGCCATCCGAAAATTTATCATAAAAGTATGTATAGATAAGACACAGAGACGCAAACTTACGGTGGTGGGAAATGACTGAAGCTGTGCTGCCAGATCAAGTCCAATAATATTGCTGATACTTCTTTGGATTATATCGAGGAGCTCAAGGTAAATAACAGAGGCAGCAGACCATATGTGGCAGCAATATTCTATGCCTGGACGAATAGTAGAGTTATAGATATGTAAGATAGATTCAGAAGAAAAGAATTGTCCCACACCACTCAGTGAACCGACTTTCTTAGCAGCTGATCTAGCAGTGGATTCAATATAGTCTTTCCACTTTATATCAGCTGAGAACATTAGCACAAGAAAGCACAATTAGTCTTTTTTCATGGAGGTTAGCATCAGACATCATGATGAAAAGCAGACTGGAGTCTCTCAGATGATTAATGGAGATAAGTTTAGTTTTGGAAGCGTTAAAATTGACAAGGCATCTTTTGCCTAAGTTAACGAATCATCTTTAACATTATTGTCCCATTTAATATTATCAACAACAGAAAAGAAATGAGCGTACAAATTGACAAATAACATCTATGTTTTTGAAAAGATATGGCAATACAAAAAAATGTGGCACTTAAAAACTAAAGCTGTTCCTGCTCTGGCTGGAGCTTTGGGTTTTATAAAGAAAGACACTCAAGAATAAATCAGTAAAATCGCAGGTCGACTGTTTCTCCAGAAAATCCCCAAATACTTCAAACAAACGTGTCATGCCTCTTCCGGATATCTGAGTATGAGTTATTTCCCTTTAATTTCAACTCTCAAAGTTATTGTTCGCCTCTACTGTAGAAAACTATTGAACGCACAACTCTTTGCGTCTTGATTACTTCAAGCAACGTTTTTATCTCTTGCGACATGTGAGAAGTAGGGAAGAGGCATGGCACGTGGAACTAGAATAATTTATCCCAGTGGACGAAATAATGTGTTCGGTTCGAAATTCCAATCACTTGAAGAAGACCGGAGCATACAACGATCGGAACGTCGGCAATACGGCAACGAAGACGAGGACAATAATGTAAATAATGTAAATAACTACAATACATCATCTCAGAAATATAGACAGAAGCAGGAAACTATGTTAGTCTTAATATTAAGGATGATAAAAATGCAGAGATGATCAAGTATTGTTATTCATTTTTTTTTTTTTTTCATTAATTTTATTTGAAGAAGAAGAAAAAGAAGAAGTTGATAAATATCAAGGAATAATTTTTTTAAACTTTTAACTGACCTACCAAAATCTCTCATCGATAATACAAATGTAATAGCTTCATCCACATGTACAAATAGGCTAAAAATAATGAAAGCATTATTAAAAATAAAGAAAAATCAATAATATTAATAATATTATAATAATCTATAACACTCAATAATATCAACTATGAACACGGCCACAATGTGCTGACCGTGTTTGGAAAATAAAACGTTCCTAGATACATACATAAAATAATCCATATATTCAGTTAAAATTAATTTATCCTTGATAATGGCTAAAAGTACAGCCGAAAGCCCCTGGAAAACTTTAGGACAATTTTTAGATAAATTGAAAAGAAAAATTTCTAAGACCACATGAGAAATTATATAAAAAGCCCAAACATGGTTTCTTGTAAGTCGTTTTCGACGAGACTTGCATATTTGCATAAAAGAGGCTTTGCTGCTAAAATACACAATATATATATATATATATATATATAATGTGTGTGTGTGTGTGTGTGTGTGTGTGTGTGTGTGTGTGTTCATGTGTCAGTATCTTTCAGGGCGGGTAGTAGCCTTTTTCTTCCGCTGATTCTGCTTCTTATACACCATGTTTTCTGTTTTCATTTTATGCTTAGATTTTCAATATATATATTATGTAATTCCTATTGTAAATAATTTTTTGTCGTAGGCCCTGTCTAAAAAGAATTGTACATGTGAAAGAAATGAGGGAAGAAAGGGAAGACTGCCGATCGATTCTGTGGCAGTAAACACCTTTAAGATAAGAAATAGAGAACGAGTGTGAGGGACGCCTTAAATATATCGCGATAAAAAAAAGAAGACAGAGGGAAAAGGCGAATAAAATGGTGGGAAGAAAAGGAGAGAAACGAGAGAAAAAGTGTGGAAGAAGAAAGATGTGGCAAAATGGAAGAATCTGTGGTATGTGATTTACGCCAACATATAGCAGAGATCCGAAACAAATGTAATGTCTATCAGAGACATTTGGTTTAAGAAGAGTTGATCTGGGGAGACCACCCTCCCCAATAGGATATGTGTCTATTCTAAGAGATAAAAACGTAATATTTGTACTCGGTGTCACCTCAGTATGTCAAAGGAGCTAGGTGCCTCGAGGGTGGACCTGAAAACTGCTTCAAACATATCAAGTGAAGAATAGGGTCCAGAGGATATCGGCGGGTACACCAGCATAATGACAATGTGGTGGTGGGGGGGACGGTGCTAAACTAAGATATAGACAAACAATCTGATAGCATGAAATTATATAGACATCTGGCCTCGGAGGGTTAAGACAGTATCCTTCGCTTCCTCGAATCCTCAGAAAAAGATCGAACATTTGATGAAAGACACGAAACCATATTTTACTCGAATTGGCTGGCATTACTTTGATGGAAACCAGAACTAATTAAATAAGAATTTTACGTACAAAACATTGAAACACGTATTTTAACAGACGTTGCTGACAATGTTATAAAATGAATAAAATTTTGTTTATGTGTTTTTATCAATACCTATAAAACATGCCATCCCTCTCAAAATGCTATAGCTATTTGTCATTTGCTGAAGAAGGAAGAAATATCTGTAAGAGAACGTTAAAGATGATGTCATGAACGCTTAGGCGAAGAAGAACGATTATAAATTCGTAAGCGCAACAGACAGATGCAGAAAAACGATAAAATTTAAAACGAAAACAAAGAGAGTGGGCGTTAAGATATTGCGTGTAGTCTTACCAGAACATTCCTGGTGATATGTCGGATTAACACGGGAATGAAATTCTCAGAAATAGAAGAGGAAGGAATCTGGTAACAAGAATTATTGAGAAAAAAACAAAAAGAATACAAAATAAATAAGAAGGCTAACTAGGAATTAAGAAAGAAAGAAAAGATTGTCTTCCATACTGGGATCAAGAAAAGAGCCACCATATTGGAAAAAAATGAATAAAAGAACACTTTCGTTCGAAATGTCTTGAACAGAGAACTAGAAAGGGTAACAATTATGAATCATATTCGGTATTAAATATTATGGAAAACGTGCGCTTACAGGTCAAAGAAAACAGATAAGACATACAGTAGATCAAAAAGGATATTTTCCTTTCTTGTTTATCAACTTTACCCTTCAAATAATAAAGAACAATTCTATTCTATTCAATCTATACAGGGTGTCCCAAAAATTTAACATCATTTATCAGACCAATAATTTTGGCAATTCTTATTGAAATAACCTCAAATTTTCCCAGAATGTATAGAAACAGATCAAGATTTTATATTTAATGTTTTATTTTTGTTATCTCAATGAGAATCTGCCAGAGAGATGGACCGGGCGTGGTGGGGATGACGGCAGTTTTCTGATGAAATGACCGCCGCGGTCACCGGACCTGTCCACGTTTGATTTCCTTTTATGGGGATATGTGAAGAGACTGGTCTATGCCCCCACCCATTTTCATGCTAGCATTGATGAACTCAAGCGGAGAATCACTTCCGCTCTCGATAACGTTACCGGAAACATGCTACAGCGTGTTTGGAAAGAGCTTGACATGTGCCGTGTCACAGGTGGTGCGCATATTGAACACTTATGAAATCGGTCCCATAATAAACTTATGATGTTCAACATCTAAACTATTCTATTTCATTGAGCTAGACTTTGGAATTTTCAAGATAATTGCTTTTGAAATGATGTCAATTTTGTGGGGACATCCTGTATATTCACCATTATTACCAATGATTAGTTGTCACTTACCAGGCAAGCCTTTGATTACATTTATGCTGGTTTTGATGTGAAAAAGGTTTCGACTAGCTATTGAACCTTGTTTGTCGTTAGGACATTTTTCCCCCACTAAAGTGTGTTACAACGATCGAATTAGGGAATAAATCTTTAGGTGAAAAACAAGTGAATACACTGAGAGGGGTAGAACGGATCAAGCGAAGCTCGGAATTTTGTCTTCTGTTATTCTTGCTATTTGCAATCTTAACTTATCAGGAAGGAGAACATCTTTTTTTTCCTATTGAGGAGCGAAGGGCACTTTTCAAAATAACTTTTAAGAACACGTTTCTTCTGCTGGCCGTATAAATATGCTTTTAGTCTTTCAGTGCGCTATCAGTTTTCTAAACGAATAATGGTGGTTCCATTACATTCAGACATAATATTTTTAGCCTTTTGTATTTTCCATATCCTTCAAATCTCTAAATCAACCATCTGTCCTTGCATGGAATATTGTTGCTATATATGGCCTGGTGCCGCCGCTGTAAGTCTCGAGGTCCTCGACAAAATCCAGAGACGGATATGCAATGTGATAGGTCCTGATCTGGCATCTAGTCTACAGTCGCTTTCCCACAGACATGCTGTAGCTTCTCTCTGTCTCTTCTATAAGTATTTTCACGGCAACTGTTCCGTCGAGTTGCTTTCTGTTGTGGATTCCGAGATGAAATTCAGTCTCCAATGAATGACAAACACAAGAAATAAAGATAAGAAATTAAATGTATTTACACACTAAAACAATGGGTATATTGTTAGTAAATCCAGGAACGCGTTTTGTCGTAATAATAATAATATATATATATATATATATATACAGTCTCGAAGTAGGACTTCCTTAGAGTCTACGTGCTTGTAACTGACTTCTACAAGCGGTTACCTCACACTATTACTCCAACTCAATCACAATCTCTGCTCACTCTCTCAATATCCCTCTCTATTCTGACTCTGGGTATTTAACGGCAGCAGTCCAAGTAACACTCTGGTCGAGTCCACTTATATGAAAAAGGGGAGGACCCCATAACACTTTCACTGTTACCCAAACTGCATGAATTTAAGCGAGCTACTAGGTTGGCATCACGATCCCACTCTTTCACTGTCGAAACGGTTAAGTGTAACAGTCTCTTCTACTCAAACAGTTCCTTCTATGTGAAATTCTCTTCCTCTTACTTGCTTCCCTGATAACTATAATCTTCAAATATTCAAGTGTAATGTCAATGGACATCTTTTGATACCTTGATCTTGTTCTCCGTCCTTCTCGTTATCCTCTACCCAAACACCCCTCTTTACTCTTGTTTCCTACCCTCTGTAAACCCCTTGCGTGCTAGTGGCACTCTCGTCTTGCTTGGGGTGAAATGATTTATATATATATATATATATATATATATATATATGGATGTCCATAAAGTTCGTGTGCACCTGAAAGTTATAATTGTTAAATTGCAGACGAACTTTATGGACACCATATATATATATATATATATATATATATATATATATATATATATATATATATATATATATATATATATTTTTTCATCACATGTTAAATTTAAGGAAATTTAGTTAAACTGACACATTCGGCATTAAACCTTGTTCTTTAAAAATGGAAATTATATATGATTTATCCTAATAATTAAAGAAAAAAGAACGGAAAAGAAATATCCCCGAATTCTTGATAACAACATTGTTGAATAATTTAATATTGGTAACAGGAATATTGTATTTCCATACTGAGGAACCATTAGATTTCTAACTGAGACTGGAAGATATCGCTTCCAAATTGAGACGAACGGATTATACAGCTGAGACGCTTATTGAACCTCATTAATCTCCAAGAAACTAATTAAAATCATTTCACTCCGAATATGGCAATAATGTCATTAAGACGCAAGGAGTATTAGAAAATATGAGAAGAATATGCTATTAAGAAGAGAAGACAATAAAAGAACAAGGATTAAGAAGATATAAGACAACGATTGATATTGCAATTACATTTTTGAAACATCAAAGTAAAATTCGGAAGAGAGTTCCACAAATGAAAAGTGCGTCAGAAGGAACTGCTAGCATAGAACTTACGGTTACATCTATCCATTTCAAGTGTAAAATGATGTGATCTTGGCTCCGATCTAGTATTCATAAAGTCTAGGTACCATATAGTAATGATTATGAGAACAATTACCATGAAAGTATTTATAGAAAAGGCACAGGGAAGCTACATTTCGACGGTGAGAGAGTGACTGAAAACAATATGCCAGGTTATCATTAATAACATTGCAGATTCTTATTCGGATTTTATCAAGAATCCCTAAATATATAGCAGGAGCACCAGACAAGATATGTCAGCAATATTCAAAGCAATTACGAATAA
Source organism: Acanthosepion pharaonis (assembly GCA_903632075.3). Lineage (NCBI taxonomy): Eukaryota > Metazoa > Mollusca > Cephalopoda > Sepiida > Sepiidae > Acanthosepion > Acanthosepion pharaonis. The sequence continues at coordinate 3,420,736 of CAHIKZ030003632.1, read as the reverse complement.
TAGACTTTGACGTCATACATTGAGAACTAGAAATCGGCAATTTCGTTTGCTTAGTTTGGAGTTATAACTATTGTCACCCGATTATGTATTTACTGTCCCATTTTACAGGCTCAAAAATATCGCCATGCCAGTAATCTGCAACCAGAACATTGCAGGGTAAATGAAAGGGAACATTTCTCAAAAATATCGCCATGCCAGTAATTTGCAACCAGAACATGGTGAAGATACACCATTGTGCAAATTAATTGAAACAACCGCTTTAGATTCCTTTCTTTCACAATACGGTCCGTTTGAGACCAAATGGAATGACATGGTGTAATCGATTTCTATTTTTGTTCCTAAAATTACGTCATTTCCAATGGTGTGCAATAATATGAATCTATTTTCGATGCGTATGATGAAATTTGTTTGGCCTTCAAAAATATTGCGTCATCCCTGATTGCATCAGATTTCATCACGTCTAGACAATATTGTCTCGACTGTCGATTAATTATCCTACGGCCATTGTCTGCGATGGACGTTACTCCAAGGAAATGTACGAAAATTGTAACGCTGCACAAACACAATGGCAAGCCTTACCAGTGAGCAAATCAAAGTACTATTGACTAGCACGAAACTCTCTTGATTTAAATCCAATCGAGAATCTGTTTTCAATCTTCAAGGAACGACTTCGTGAAAACGGCATACGAAGTACTAACATGTTCACTGGGTCATATTTCATTGGAAAAATACGAAAAAAGTAAATAATAACGGAATTATTCGTTTTGCTTCAATTAATTTGCACAGGGGTGTAGAACGTGCAGACAGTTGTAGGTTATTGAGAATCACGAGGCTTTGAAAAACCGAGCCGTTGTGCCTGGGAATCAGAAATATTTGCAATCAGTATACGAAACAGTTCCGATTTTGAGAGAATAAAATGCTTATATATTGCAGTGTATCAATTTATTAAAAAAAAGCTAAAGAAAGTGTAGAAAGTGAAAACGTGCAGCCCATAGGAATAAAAAAGTTGATGTACAACGATGCAAAAATATCCAAAAATCAACGCGCTAACTGCAATATTTGTCAGTGAATATGGAGACGCTTCTTCTAAAGCAAGATATTTTTATCTTTCCAGAGGACAAAGAAAGTAGCGAATATCATATCTAGCTTGCCACTAAGGTTTAATATTTAATAAAATTATGGTGTAGAAGCAACAAACACATGGAAGAACGAGCGACAAGTGTTAGTAATAAAGTTACCGTTTGGCAAACAGAAAAAAATCTTAGCTCCAGTTATGGATCAGGAAAGTCAGTTCATCAATTTTTTATTGATATTTATATGAAGATAAACGGAGATAGGTTCAGTTCTATCAAGAATAATGAAGCTCAATAAAGATGGCGTTATATTTTAGACTTATGGAATATTTAACAGGGAATTTAAAAAAAAGTTATCCTTGCATCTTGTTATTCTCCCATCATTTTTAGGATATCTCAGAAACTTGCACAAAAATCTTATCAGGATTCCATGGCAATCGTTTTCAAGTATGACGTAGATTTGACCTGGATATTCAATGCAAGGTTTACAAGAAATAAATTGTGTTCATATATTCGGAAACAGAGCTTATTTAAAGCGTCCATCTAAAAAAAATCACAGTGTTGATAGACGATTTTAAAAGCGACGTGCAGAAGGCGTATAAATGTTCACGTAGGAGGCAATCATAACAGCAAATGTCATTTACGCCCCAAAATAACTTGCCCAAAAAGCGTTAAATTAAATTTTCACTTTGTCGAATGGCTTACTTCAACTGAAAATCCAAAGTTAGAGAATTAAAGGGAGATAACCTATATATCGGCTTATGCTTATTTAAATTCTATATCGATTAAGTTTTGCTGTGTTTTTGCGATAATCAATGCCAATATTATTATAGGTTCATCACGTAAAGTCTTAATTCACTTAATAATGTTGCTTAACATTTGGGATTTATTTGGGAATATTTAAAAATGAATAAAAATTTAAAAAAGACAGAAACATTTAAACATTTGTCATATCTAAATTACTTTCGTAAATAAATTACATATTTAAAAAAAAAAGTTATCCGTATTAATTCATATTTCCCTTTATGTTTATTCATTTATTTTAATCGCATTTTTATTTATATTTTTGTTATGAATAATCAAAAGTGGTCTCCCCTAGTTTTGTTACTCTCCTCTTTGAGAGAGCTATTTCTGTTTATTGGCACTATAAAAGGACACAATACGCGAATCTTGTATTTTCAGTTGAATAAAGCTTTCTTAAAGCCTACACATGCCTACTTTTGTCATTACAATTTTCTTTTCTATACCCTACGAAAAAGACAATAAATTTCCTTGTTTTCAATATAGACAAAGCATAAACAACCCGTTTTTTGGTCCTTATTATTGTAAATAATTAATAATGAAACTAACCAATATGATTTTTAAATATTGTATTATTTAAGAGAAACACAATTCAGATATAACAGTTATCACCTTTTATTTTTTTAGGTTTGGATTTTTCGGCGAAATGAACCATTTGAAGAATTTAAGATTGTATTTAACCGTTTCTGGACAAATGTCAAGCGCTTTTATGAACCAAATCCGCTTATGTACATGTTATGGAATCTCAAAAGAGTGGACCTCTACACGGCGATATTCTGTTAACACGGCACGATGAAGATAAAATTTGGATAAAGCCACAAAAATATGCTTTTTTGGCAGTATGGATGCCATTCCTTAAAGAGGAGATTCAGAGCTTTGTGAATTAATCAGGATACTGAAGGTTCATTTCCTTCCGAAACAGAAAGCCTTGCCCCGTATGGAGAGTAGAAAAAAAAACATCTTTAGGAATTTCAAGAAAAGAATAACGAATATACTATTAAAGTCGGAAATTGTCATTCAGACAATATATTCTTGAAACTCATAGTTGGTTTGCATAAACCTGAAAGCTTGTTTCTATATTAAACATGTTAAATACATTTTCAAATATGTCTACAGAAGAGATGTTTTGAAATGTTGTTTTGAAATGATTTGAAATGTGAATCAATTTTCTGTCTGAATGTCCCCGTCTTTGTTGCTGTTAGCGCAACGTTTCGGCTGTTTCTGTCTATATTTCTGAGATGAGGTATTATGTACACTATTTACATTATTCGGACTATTGTCCTCATCTTTGTCGCCATATTTATTACAACGTTTCGGCCGTTGTACGATCCGGCCTTCTTGAGGTGGATGGAATGTCGAAATGAACCCTTTATTTCCTTTAAATAAAACGTTCTGTTCGACATTCCAACCACCTGAAGAAGGCCGGAGCATACAACGACGATAAAAAGACGAGGACAATAGTCCGAATAATGTAAATAGTGTTTCGGCCGTTGTAAACTCTTGCCTTCCCCAGAGGCTTGCCGATTCGGGTAAAAATCAGGTCATTTAGAATTGAAGGAGTAGATAGTTTCCGTTCCACTGATCTTAATTAGTGATATCTCATCTAGTTATTATTTAGTAGTAATAAGTTACTGCTCACCTCGTTTCATTCTGCACACTACCCGACGCAGGGATTGAACTGAAATTACTGTGACACCGAATTCACGAATGAGCGCTTTAATCGACGGGACTACTGTTTCGTGGAACCCAAGTGCTGATGAAAAAGAAGATAGACAAGTCAATAAACCTGCTGAAAATATTTTTTTTTATCTTGAGGATAATTTCAGCCTTTGTGATTCAATGTGACCACCTTTTGAACAAAAAATATTATGAAAAATCCCACCGAGTATATCGCTAAGTTCGACACTTAGCAAGTCATTAACCTCTACGTAATCAAGATGGCCGAATATAGTAAGCTTCTAAACCAACGCAACTATACAAATTAAAATGATGATAATGTTCAGCGATTTTTATATTGTCAGATTCCTGAACATTAAATATTCAATCGAAATGACGCTGTATGGATAAACGGAAGGAGAATCCAAAAAATTATATCCAGGAAGTAGTCAGTGTGTCTAAGTGACACTGAGATGGTTCATCAGGACCTCCCTCTTCTACACGTTGCTGTAACCACTGCATTCCATTATACAATGCAAATAACTCAGAGATTGGAAATCAAGGAGATACCATCGTTAAAAATTTCTTTGAAGATACAAAGTTAATCACACACGATTCCCGAAGGAGAAAATTTCGAATATCGGGAAGAATTCGAATGATATTTGCTATTATGTGCATCTTCTATCATCCTATCAAAGAATTGTAACTTTGGAACGAACACAAATAGGGTAAAATCAAAGAAAAACTCCAAGGAAATGATGAACACTATTTAGAATAAGTTAACTTGGGCGTTTTTGTTTAGCGGCATATCAAAATCTATGCGTCATTTAATGACGAAATCTAAGTATTTTATAAGTAATTTTGTTTATTTATTTGAGATTATAATGGTGTTAGTAGTACAAGTCTTCAGAATTAATCCATAGTTGTGGGGAGAAGTGGTAAATTAATTCCTTTCACAAGGGTTTTTGCGCGTAAGTGAATTTAACGAACCCGACTGGAATTGGAACTCGACTCTTTGATCAACAATTCCAAGACATTATCCATTAAACCACTTGCACATCCAAGCTTATAGTCCCTCAGAGTCCCAAGTGGTCCCCCATCTAGGTACTGAATAGGCTCGACGTTGCTTAACTTCGATGGTCGTATAATGTAGAATATGAATTTTGCATTTATTATATGAAACCTTAGAGAATTGAACACCTTCGGTGTGTTCGATATATCTTAGCCAACAAATGAAAAAAGCTTTTCAATATGTATTTTTAAAACAAGCATTATTAAACCAGAAATCGTCAGAATTTGTAAACAATTTAATGGATACGGTAACTTCAGATTTTAGAAGGGAAGAAAGTGAAAAGAAATGCTCATATTTAGATGCTTCGGAAAGATTATTTAGCATGTGTCACTTACATATAACGACTAAAGACATCACTGCTGTCATAGCACAAACAAAGCGTCCCTCTCTTATCGTTAATCTAATGCTATTTCCTTGCCAGATGTTCAGGCGAAATATATTCCTTAATTACACTAATCTACAAATTCACAGCCAGGACCCGCCTCGCCACGTAGACTGCGCTGACTCATCCTCGTTCCCTTCATATTCCATTGGTAGGGAAGAAGTCCCACTCAGAGAGCTTCATCCCTAGAACTGTTGCATTGTGAAATAGACTCCCGAGAGGATGATTCACCAAAAAGAAAGTACAAATTAGAGTTTGTTTTAAGATGGTGCGTAATTACTATAAATTTGTCTCATGTTTTTTTTTTTATTTTTGGAAAAATTAAGAGTTTACCATGAAGTCCTATAAAATTAAATTAAATGAAAGAAATTATTAAACCGCGAAGTAGTGTCTTTGTCAACGTATTTTTCCAAACAAACCAGCTTATTCCAAGTTCATCGGATGGTATGCGAAAGTGAACGAAACGTAGATGTTGTAAATCTCGACAAAAAATGTCAGCGATAACTTCAACAATACTAAATACTGTGAGGAATTAAAAAAAAATTCTAGTTGATGATAAAATCGACGATAAGGTGTTATGATTTCCAATCAATAATTATGTCCTTGGGAGATAAAAGATGAAGATCTGTTTAGTGGCATTATTCTTCTGTGTCGCAATTTCAGGCAAGTTCTTTCTGTGGTTCCCTGGGCTCCCCCAGCTGCTGGAGTAGATGCTTGTATCAAACGCTCAAACTTGAGGCATCATATCCAACAACTAAGGCGAACTCGGAATATGACAGTAACTGAAAAAGAAAACAACTGTTTTCAAGATGGCTTCTTCGACTTGGATCTCTGTGCAGCGTTCTCAATGAGGCAGCTCCTGATGATTCTGATTTTCTGCAGCCGGATTCTGTTACCAGTCGTTGCTTAATGACGTTTTTGACGAATGCAAAGCAGAGAGATGCGATTTTATCTCGGAAGAATGCGAATTGTCTGACAGTCAATGAAAACGTTCTAAAGAAACTTCTGCTAACAGTTCCAGATATAACTACTTACGATTTGAGTGGAAAATGGTTCAGAAAAGCGTTTATCGAATTTGAAAATTCTCTGACACATTCAGTCATGTCTCCTCATTCATTCTCGAAAATGAAAACACGGGGGCCGTTGTAATGTGAGTCTGTAACATGTGAGTAACAATGAAGTTTTAAAGGAAACAGAAACAAAAATAACGCTTATACTTACCATCAGAACGAGTTGATTTTTTTTAGGATATATAATAAGAAAGGAGGGCCTGGAGAATTTGATACTCACAGGACGTATTTATGCCAAGACAGAGATAGCGAGGAACTAATCTAACAAGCTTGTGTAAATTGGTGGTTGAAGGGATGATGTAACGACAAAATATACTAACGGCTACATAGGATAGGAATTTTGGGGAACTGTGATCGCCTACAGCGTGATAAACAAGGCATATAGAAGTAGAAATTCTCCCACCATAAAACTAAGACAATAGTAGTGCATATATGAAGAAATTGTAACGGTGTGAAGACTGTATAGCGGTGTCATTTATCGTCCACTCATAATTGCGTTTAGCGTCAATGTAACGGCGAGTAAGAATCATGGTTTCCTTTCTCCTACCATCCCAGAATAAAGGGTTCTTTGAGGGTATTATTATTATTTTGATCATTTCAACCACAACCAAGGCAACAAAGCCACTTGGGGATACTGAGTGTGAAATAATACAGGGTTTCCATAAAGTGCGTGTGCACCTTAAAAATGTATATCTTTATTTGTATTTGCGATAGAAATAATCTGTATAAAATCAAATTTAATGTGGCTAGTTTTAAGTATAGCTAAAAGAACCAATGTGATTTCAGGCATTACTGTAAATCAGTTGGCAAATGTTTTCCGTCAACTGCAAAATCGTATTACCCTTTGTATTGCTAATGATGGAGGACATGTGGAAACTTTCTACTCGTTTTTACTAATTAATTACTATTAGTTTCACGCTTTTGTGATCATCGGACAAACCATCTATACATATATATATATATATATATATATATATGCCCAGCCACATCACTGGATTTTCGATGTGTGTTCCAATGACTGTTGATAAAATAATCTTGCAGATCTTTTAAAAATGTAATATCTTAAAAAAAATGTATACACGTATCTTTCTTAAAAGACTTATGTATAATATAGAAAATCGTAGAATGATAATTAAGAAACCAATTAAAAGTTATTAATACTCTTCCGTTATTTAAGCGGATATCTGATTAAAGATTATATGCAGTGATTGTAATGGCATTATTTTCTTCTCGTCTCATATTTGAGAAATCTTATTTGTGAAAATAAGAAAAGAATGGCAGTAAGAGAATTGGCCTAAGATGTGAGTTGAAATTTGGGAATGTCAGAATCAAGGAAGGAAAGACATTTTACTGGATAGTACAATGTGTACTAGGAAAATATGACACAGAAATCCGAAGACACATAGAATTATCCAATGTTGACTTCCAGGAAACAATATACTAAGATATATGATAACATCATTAAAAGCAAAAAAAAACAAAAAAAAAAACTTAAAATAAAATAAAATAAATGTTGTCTAACCTCCTATATGGCAATGAATGCTGAACAATTTCCCCACAGTATAAGAAAATAAGAGACAGAAACATAATTCGACCGACGATTTCTATAAATATTTGCGGAAGAACAAGCACGAAAAATCTTCATTAATTCTTTTTTACTGCTTATCAACACTTTGAGGTTTATTTAAAAAACGAAACATATTTCAGACTTCAAGAATAATTCTCTTGTAAGTGAATATTTAATTGCCAATTTAATTTTCTACAATTTAATATACAACTGGAGTGGGGATTGAAGTTGGGTTCTTACATTTTCCAAGGGTTGTTCCGCATAAATGAATGTAAAAAAACACAACTAATATTCGAACTCGGCTCTCATTTCGAGTCGCACATTCACATGAGCAACAAGAAGGTTTTGCAGAAAAAAGAAACAATAAAGAAACATATAATTACAATCAAAACGAGAACTGAAATTTCTGGGATATTTAATTAGAAATGAGAGATTTGAGAATCTAATACAGGACATATTGAAGGCCAGAGATGCGAATTAAAAGCTAGTAGACTAGAGGGATGTTTTTAAATCGATGGCAATGCAGAGACAATGAAGGTTGGTGAAGGTAGAAAAATGATTAGACCATTAAAGAAGAGGACCCAATGAGGAACTATCCTAACAAGTTTGTGAAAATACGTAGTAGATGGGGTAAAGAAACGACAAAATATAGGAACAGCTATTTAGGATATGAAACTTTTTTAAAAAGAAGCCATGATTACCTACCTCCTGAAAGTACTTAGTACATAAACCTTCTCGAAGAACTTTGTCTTAATCAAATACAAACATCAAAAACAAAGTTTTATCAGCAAATTTGATTTCTTTATATTTCTTTCGTTCGGTTTTCTCGATTATACAACCGGATGTCATTGATTTGCATTATCCCCAGGGAAACTAATAAAATTGTTTTAAGATATATTTTGTTCCTTTTATCCAAACTTGTTTTTAAGAATATAACTCGATGTTAGAAAAAAGGAACTTGTTTAAACTTTGATTTATGTTTTGTCTTTAAATATCTGAAGTGTTAGTTTTCTACTTGAAATATTATCTTAATTTTAGTAAATATAAAAAAAAAATAAAATTATGCAATATTTATTTTCTTTATTTGCAGAAACTTTTACATTTCTTTCATTCAGAAGTAAATTATTCTCTGATTTTACAAATTTCAAAGTAAAACATAAAATTAAAATAACCTAACTATGGTAAGCACCTTTGATTCTATTGAATTTCTATAACAGAAAACACACAAATTAATTCCCCAGAATAATATTTTTAGCCGAACGTGAGGGCTTCCTTTTCGCCTCTGATGTTTTGATAATCGCTACTTACTCATTCATCAAATCAAAGCAGAAACGTTGTGATAACGTTAAATTCGATTATTTACACAATTTACATGCGAACTATTCTAGCCACCAGATATCTGATGCTTTCGTCTGTGTCCAGCCTTTACATGTATCAGGATTATTAGTGCGTAGTAATTCAGCAATCTTTTTATTTTTGTTACTGTTGCTTCAAGCCTTCTCTTCATTTGTGAGGAAATTCTCCAGCATTCACTGATATACAGGATGATCGATATTGCATAACAGTTCAGCAATCTTTTCTTTTTTTCTGTTGTCAAGCCTCCTGTTCAAATGTGAGGAAATTGTCCAGCATTCACTGCTATATAGGAATGATCGATATTGCACAACAGTTGGGCACTTTTTTCTTTGTATCTAATTAAATTGTCATATTTCTTAATACTTTGTTTTCAGCGCTGATAACTGAAATTTGCTACGCAAAGACAAGTCAGATTCAGCCAACTATCGTGTGTCGGAAGTACGTCCACTGCGCGTCGGAAATACGACCACTGCGCGTCAGATATACGACCACTGCGCGTCGGATGTATGACCACTGCGCGTCAATACCTCACCAACCATTTTGAATTTGGAAGTCCGCTGGGCACCCCTGACGTGTCCGATGAATGCGAGTAGTTTTCATTTAGTTTTCGACCTTTGTTAATTGAGTCTTTTGGTATGTGTTCTTACTATCTCTCTCTCTCTCTCTCTCTATCTATCTATCTATCTATCTATCTATATATATATATATATATATATATATATATATATATATATATATATATATATATATTATATATAAAATAGATATAGATATATATATATATATATATATATATATATATATATATATATATATATATATATAGTAGCACATACCAAAAGATATATATATATATATATATATATATATATATATATATATATATAGTAAGAGTATATACCAAAAGATATATATATATATATATATATATATATAGATATATATATATATAGAGAGAGAGAGAGAGAGAGAGAGAGACAGAGTCTACAGTGTGTGATGATGGTAACAGAACAGTTCTCAATGTAAAAAAGCATAGCTAAAATTTATAATAATAATAAATATACCTATTGTTTCTGCCCTCTTTGTATAACTTTGAGTTCCCTACAAGTTAAAACACACACACACACACACACATATATATATATATATGCTCTCCAATATAAACCATTAATGTAATTTAAATACAGTTTATATTATATTATAAATACACTTACATTATCTTATACATATGCTCAATATAATTCATATATACACGCAAATGGAATCACATATAAAAATATATAAGAATATACATTCACACCTATCACACACATCGGTACACACAAACACAATTAGAAATTCATATCTGTATGAGTCAGTTACGTGCCATGCGTGATACACGCTTAGGCGATCCTGCATCTTTCGATACATGACTGATGAAGCAGATTTTTTGCCTACATATTCACTTTTAAACAAATACATTCATACTTAAATATATATACACACAGGGAGGGCCGGAATGAAGGTCTCTTGTCTCCCTCCCCACTGCACAAATATGTGACACGGGGATCCCCACTCTACTAAATCTCAATTATCATAAGGTAGTATTCATATAAAATACAAATTTTATTCTAACCTAATTACGTTAAATAATGGATCATACAATGTAAGTGAATAATTCAACTAATAATATTGACAATAAATACAATGTATCTCAATACAAATTAGAGACATGTCATGATAGATCTATCGTAAATAAATGAGCGATTTTTGCAGCAATTGTGAACATCAAATTTAGATTTTCCTTGTAAAAAAGTTGAACAATTTTAACGCATTCAACATTATGGATACAAATTAATGAATTTTATATAGCGTTTTTTTCGACACTTAGCATGAGCAAATGCATTCACGTCTTCATCACAGTCAAATGATCAGACACATTCATTTTAAAGGGAAATTATTGCTAACCTGCATATCATCATTGTAGATCGCAGATAAGTTTTAGTTTCCTGAAACTTCTTTCGGCACTTGCAACACTGACTGGTGTAGTAAGCAATACACGCGATGTAATGGTCAAGTCGACTGATGCTGTCATCTGTTTTTTCTCTTTACGTTTCTTTGATCCGCTTTTATAACGTTTCATACCTGTGAGATGCCTTTGAAAATTTAAAAGTCATTTTTATTAGTTCTAAAGTTTAATCTGATTTTCTTTTGATAAACAGATAATTTTATTCAAATTTAAATTCTACGTTGAAAGATAAATGTTGATTAAAATTATAAAAATGAAGAAAGATAAAAAAAAATACTTTTATATAGGTTCCTTCGCAATTTCCTTAAAAACTGATCATATTTTCATCTATAACAGAGTGACAGATCTCGTCACAGCAGGTGCTTATTCGTATCCTGCTTGTAATAAATATAAGCGAGCCTTCGAAGGAGTTAAGTCTCTGTTTGCCGAGTGAATGAATCATCGCATAGCTTCTAACAAATTTGACTCTGGTGATTACTGGTGGCTGTGTAATAATCTGTAATAGGTCTCTATTCCCCACTCTTCAAGCAATTTGATGTGTTATCATCTCTATTTATAAATCTGAAGACTTAGGCAGTAAATTCTTTTCAAACTTTACTCTTGAGTAATTTGGAGTATCCCCTGCCTAACTTCCCACAAAGCTGAATTTCTGTTGAGTGATATGAATATAAATCAATCCACAGTTTCTGCTATTACCGCTAAACCTGATCCCCACAAAGCATATGAATCCGATGGTTTCTCTATAATAGTCATTAAAAAGTGTGATCCCAACTTGGCTCCTGTTCTCTTTAATCTGCATAATTAATGCCTCTCTGTGGTTTGAATTCCTGCCTGCTGGAAGTCATTGTCCCTTCGAGATTTTATAAACTCTGGTGAACCGTCCAAAACGTCAAAATATTCTACGCCTTTTTGGGAAGCTCTGAATTGGTTCATCATCACTCATTCTCCAGGTTAACTGTTCATGCACTGAAGATAATTGGGGAAAGAATGTATTATGTTCTAGATAAAAAACAGAGAAGCTCGAAAGCCTTTGACAGGCATTCAGGTCTTCTCTACAAGCTGAAAAGTTACGTTGTCCCTGGGCACATTTTTGAACTGATCCCGTCTTTCTTATCAAATCGTGAAATGAAAGTTATCCTGAACGGCCACGCGTCTAGATCATTTCCTACTAACGCTGGTGTCAACCAGACTTTCATCCTTGGTCCTACGCTGTTTTTATTTTCATTAACGACCTTCCTGATGATATCAGCTCTCAACTTGGTATCTATGCTGACGACACAATCATTTACTCCTGCCTAAATTGTAAGTCTGATCAGTCAGACAAGGTCAAAATGGCAACAGATGTCCAAGATGAATTCAACTCCGTCGTTAAATAATGCAAATAATGTCTTGTTAATTTTAACGTCTCCAAAACTAAACTGCTCTCCATTATTCATATGAGAGACCCCACGCTGTCTTTCATCAGAATAGCTGATGTGAAATCTAGGATAGTGAGAAGTTGCGCCTTTTCGGGCTAACGTTCTCAGCTGACAGTGGAAAGACTTTATTGAATCCATTGCTAGTTCAGCTTCTAAGGAAATGACTTCACTGTATCGTGTGAGACAATATTTCTAAATGCAATCTAACTTACATAGCTATAATTCTACCATTCGTCCATGCTTAAGATATTGCTGCCACATATGGTTCGCTTCCCTTGTTATTCAACCTGAAGTCCTTGATAAGATCCCAAGAAAAATCATCAATATCATCAATCCTGATCTTGCTTCCTGGATTTAGTCATTTTCCCACCGCTGGGAGTTTGCTTCTCTGCGTCTTTTCTATAAATACCTTCATGGCAATTGTTCGGATGAGTTCTTGTCTATGGTACCTGGATCTTTTGAATTTAAGTGCAGTACTATACTGGCGTTGTGATCTCACCAATTTACAGTTGAGGTGGGGGGATGCAGCCGTAAGTTCAATGTGTGGCACCATGCATCCAGGCAGAGAAAGAAAGGCAGAAAGGGAAACGAAAGAAAAGAAGAAAGCAAGGGAAAAGTGTGGCGAGATCCGAATCATAGGTGATAAGCGCACACACACACGGCTAAGAGGCAATAAAAAAAGGGTTATTTTGATAAGTGGCAAATGGCGAAAGAGTGTCATTACAATGACAATGAGATTTGAGTGAGTAGGGAAAAATTCAAGTGAAAATGTTATTTCGATAAGGGACGAAAAGAAACAGGCGATTAAAAAAAAATTTTGGACAGATATGAAAATTAAAGGCCACCTACGAGTAATCGTTGACCGATTTTCCTACTTGGCCTGCGCGAATGGAATTGTGTTATCAAGAAATGTTTGCCAAAGAAAGTCCACTTGAAAACGTTAATTTTGATAATTGACAAAACACAGGTGTAGCTACAGAGCCTTAGTTAGATATGGAAAATTAAAATCCCACACAAGCAGTCTCGCTAACTAAATTCTTTTCAACAAAACAACGTTGCCCTGCGATAATAAAATTTTGTTATCAGACACATGAACCGAAGGAAAATGAATAGAACCAGAAATGTTTTTCTTTCTTCCTTGGAGACGTCAGACTGACTGAAAACTTGGGGAAAATTCTTTTCTGAGGCCATGTCGGAAAACCAACCATCTGATGAATTAGCGATAAACTACTTGACAAACGCCACGTGTTGAACAAAGAGTTGTCATATTATCCGTTCATGATAACGGCGATTTGAAAGGAAAAAAAAGGAAAGAGAAGAGATAATTAATTTTTTAGTTAAGCAAGGTATTTTTTCCGAAACAAAGCCGCGGATTGTTCACGCACGACTAAGACATCATTGGTCAAGTGGTGATCACGTGACGCACGAAGGAGGAGGAAAGATACCCGAGCAAGACCTCATTGGCCGAGAGTGATCACGTGACGCACGAAGAAGGCTGTCGACGCCCCCATGCAGAGTATAAGTATGAGAAGCTGCTACGAAGAAGTGGGGAGGGCAGTTCACGCCCCTCAGAAGCATGGTGAGAAAGTGGGAGTGAAAAAAGTTACTAAAAATGGAAAAGAGGAAAAATCCTAACCAGAAATAAAAGAGGTGGATATGTATTTAGAATTATCGAGGAACTCCCCGACATAACAGACCCAACCTGGTTTTTGTCGGCGTCAATAAAAGCCAGGCCCAACAGGCAGAAATCAGTTCGGGCCCTGGCGGCAGAGTAGAGTTTCCAGAGTTGAAGCCGCCTCAAGATAGCTGACCAAGATTCACGCAAAATTTCGGACTCCTCTTCAACCAAGAACAATTATTTTGAAGAGCGACTTAGAACCAGACCACCGAAATAAGTTTTTCGACTTTCGTCCAAAGACACACCGAAACACAAATTTCTTAGAGAGCAAACAACTTGAAGCGTTAAAACTTGCCTAGCGAAAGCGACGTGTCACAATCCACAGAACGGGTCGGGAGATAGATACAGTCCTATGTATCGAACAACTAGACATAAAGTTTGTTACCTTTTTCTTTGATACTTTGAACTTTTTGAGTTTTCATTTTCTTTTCTTTTTATGCATATTTGTGTTTATCACCCCGTTGAACTCAATTTGCATTACGGCCCCAACAACTGTTTGATCTCGTCTGTCTAAGATCAATTCACAACGTGGGTAGGCAGACTGGAGATCAGTGCAGTTACCTCGGTAACCAGGCGTTGGAAGCGAGTTGGGAACGGCGAGGCTGATATCAAATCTAACCAGATTCCCACCCGAATCACCAAAAGGTTAGAACGTCACATTTGGGTGCCGCGACCGATACCAAGCCAATTGGCCGTCACAGGACGAGACAACACGACTGACGCGACAGGCGGACGTCACGTTTGGAGCAGCGACACCCGGACGGAGCAGCGAGGAGCGAACAGCTGGCGCCGCGGCGAAGACGTCTGGTGGTGCTGTTTAGGGACGTCACAACTGGTGTCGTGACCGCGATAGGACCCTGAAACGGCCACGTCACAACTGGCGCCGTGGTAGATCAGGATAGAACGTCACAGTTGGCGCTGCGACCGGGGGACGACGTCACAATGCTAACAGTTTCTTTTCTCGCACTTATCGCTTGTGGAAGTCACTTCCGGCGACATGCTGTTCAGCCATCTTTAATCTGCAAAAGTTTAATGCAATGTCAATCGTTATTTGCCGTCCTCCTGATAACTCTTTCTCTTTCAGCTCATTATTAATGTTTCTGTTTCTAATTCTTCCACCCACTCTTGAGGTAGGCCGAAGGAGCAAGCCATTGAACCCGTCCGCCTATACCTATCCATCTTTCATGTAGTTGTCAGACACTGCATCGCGAACAATGTGACTAAAATGTGCTCGATCCCCATGCATGTGCTATATACGTCTTCGTATTAAGAGAGGATTCTCCTCTAGCAGGTCTGGATGTGTGTTCGAAGTAAAATTTCTGTCGACAGTCCCTGTCAGACGTGCTGGGAAAACATATCAACCTACTAGACAGTCAACTACAGTTACCTTCCACACATTAATCGTAAACTGATGCTGGTGCCTAGCTAGAATTGTACTATGGGGATTCCGATAGATCTACAAATGTTGGTTGGGTAAATGTATTATTCTATTGGTTCCAAATGTTGCCTCATTCGTAAATAAGACTGAACAAACAACTGATCGGCAGTTTTTGCAGTAAACTATCGTCCAAAGTACTCCTTGACGTATGCTGATACCTGGATCATTTCTGACAACCCGAAGAATGTAACCTTCGTGGTCAGACATACTAGCGTATCATAGTTTATGGTGCCACGGATCCTGTCTCAGCAACGCGACGGTTAACAGCAGCAAAGGTCGGATGACTCGGCTGTCATCGGTTTGGAAACGGAATCTGATACATTTATAGCGGCTCATGATATGAATATCCTGCAATTGTTAAACGAAAAAACTTTTCATTTAGCTCACTACTACACACGTTAAACTTAGGAAACAGATTAACCACAGATTTACACGAATGACAAACTTAACCTAGTCTACATGACAACACAGCTCCATCTATTGTAAATTATCTTTAAACTTAATAACTTAAAAACGATGGATTTGCGGACATATGATTATATGGACTTTTGTCTTTGTTTTGGTGTGAGGAACCCTCCCCCAATAGTTTGTTAATGTATTTTTGATACATTCTATATATATATATATATATATATATATATATATATATGTGTGTGTGAAAATATATAGAAAATAGGAAGGAACTGGTTAGGCTCTTGTTTTGAAACATGAACTGGTTAGGCTTTTGTTTTGAAACATGAGACCTCTTATGTAGCGATTTGGAATCATATTTTAAATAAATAATTATATATATATATATATATATATATATATATATATATATATATATATATAGAATGTATCAAGAATGCTAATTTTTTTATATAAAGACGCCACCAGCGCAGTTCTGGGAAATCAAATGGGAACATTCTTCCGGACAACTGTCTGCGGGAGACAGGATGTGTACTTTCACCCATATTGGTCAACCTATTTTTGTAGAGAATAAAGCACGTAACCCTGAACAAGCATGATCCTTCAAACTCTGTCGGTTGTAAGCCCTTCTGTAACCTACGTTTTGCAGACGATATTGACCATATACCATGTAGTAACGGTAAACTCCAGGTAGTAACAATAAACTCTTTTTGAAAGAACAGGAGAATATGGAATGGGAGTCAGCTCCGTGTAATCCAAAGTAATGGCGAATATCACAAACAGCAAAACCTGTGTCAACATTACTATTAATGGTAATTCACTAGAGGAAGTGTCCAGTTTGAAATACTTGGAATCAATCTTGTATAAAGATGGTACCTGCAGATCAGAAATCTGCCCTCAAATTGATGGCTGCGATCGCCAAACTGGCAAGAATATGGAGTAGCAAAATCAGCTTTCAAACAAAGTACAGACTGTACAAAACACTTGTAGTTGCAATTCTCCTCTATGGATGGGAAACGTGGACACTTTGCAGAAACAGGGAAAAGGATCCAAGCGTTTGAGGCCAAATGCATGAGAAAACTCCTTGGCATCTTCTATTGGAAACATAAAAACAAATGAATATGCGCGGAAAAGGGTTGAAAGTTTTGTGGACCAACAGGAACCTCTTCTCGTCACAGTGAAACGGAGAGAAATGGCGTGGTTTGGGCAAAATACAAGAGACGACAACCTGTGCAAATTTTAAAATATTTTCATTGTTAGTTTTAATAGACTATATTACTTACAGAAGGAAAATTACTCATAGTAAGTAAAATTATTTTTCCATATCAAAGTATATGTAAATTACGATTTTTAAACTTTTATAATAAAGTATTTTAAAGTTGTAATTTTAAAATTGTAATTAAAATTGTAGTTAAATAAAATGAATTCTAACCTAAACTTCTTTTAATTAGTACTACACACACTTAAAAGAATCCAATAAAAACACCTATAGTAAAATAAAATAAAAATAAAATTAATATAAAATGCCATAAGATGTAAGCTTTTGAATGACCCATGTCCTTTGTACTTACATGAGAAACAATATATTACTAGGTTTATATATAAAATAAAAGTTTACTAAATCAGTGAAATTAAGTAACCATTTTTGCCGTCAGTCATAAATTTTTTAATAAAAAAAAAAATGTAACCTCATATACATACTTAAACTTGATGTTAAAATAATCCTACATAATATAATGGAGTCTAATACATTTAACTGTTCTTAAAAAGAATATAGTATAATAAAAATTAAAAATGAGAATATTTCAAATCATAGTTAAATAAAAACTATTATGATCTGAACACCCCTGAAAATCTTTAAATTTATAAATAGAAAAAAAATGCCGTAAGAATTTTTTTACCGTTAACAATAATTTAAAAAAAAAATCCAGACGACATGCATTGAACAGATATCAGTTTTCATTGAAAAATACATCCCTACCCCTTATCTAATTGTAGCTAATAACTGATACAATGATACTGACATAAGGAATACCTAGACTTCCCTTGTCCAATTCAAGTAGAATATTCTGTAACCATGGAAACGTGATTTTAGCTGTGTCTTTAAAACCCAGTAATTTTTAAAAGTTACTCCAAAATTCGCTTTAGGATGAAATGGAACTAATGCTTTGAATTTAATTGTAAAGTTAAATTCGGGGCTTTTAGCTTCTATTTTTGAAACATGGTTAGAACTGTGTAGCGGAAAAACCATATTTTAAATCAATTAATTTATAATATATATATATATATATATATATATATATATATATATATATATATATGCCGGGTAATCTTTTAAATAAGGAGACGGATTATTGATCGCATTGTTGCAATCGAAGACCTCTTTTCTTCCGAACTATTCAACTGGTGTTGTTATATTGTCGGATGCTGAATGCTTCAACGCGCCAAAATGCATGTTAATGTCAGACTTGCGCGTGCACATGCATTGCCATAAGCCATCGAATGGAACATCATTGCAATCAATACATTTAGCATCTGATAAAGTGCATTGAAACATCTCCGCAAATTACTCTCTATGTGGCTTATTTTCCGACTGACTGCCAATGGGAGGCTGCGGTAGAATACATCAGAATTTTGCTTTCGAAGAGCCTGAAAACTGCATTTAAATCTCCTTTCTTTTATAGCTGGTGGGAGCATGTCGACGCAACTCGTTCAAATGGAAAAAAAAGAAGCTGACTTTAAACATACGTCCTATTAAATGTTTGTAGCATTTCCACTAAGTTCGATTATCGGTGTCCATAACGTTTTTGTTCTTCTTTGTAATATTTGACATTTTACCATCCCTCTGATTCGCAGTCCCGACATCAATTCATACACACCCATCCAGTAGGTAACCTGCTTCCTTCCCCTGTCTCCCTTGACTTTTAATGTCCTGTGAGTGACAAATTTTCCAAATCTTCCTTCTTCATTATCTAATCGCCGGTTCCTGTGCGATCACAGAAGCTACATCGTGCTTATCCAGTAGCTAGATGGATGGCCGTTTGGGCATACCAAATACTGTAAGCTTGGATGTGCGGGCGGTGTAATGGATAATCGATCTGGATTGTTAATCGGAGAGCCGAGTTCCAATTCTCGATGCGTTCATTATATTCATTTCAACGGAAATACTCCTGGGAAAATTATGAATCCACGTCTTCACCGTCAAATCTATGGGTTAATTAGTAAAACTTTTATCACTAAATCATTACTATTAAGAAAAAAAAACAACTTATATCCTGTAAAAAGAAGGTAGGCCCTATTCCAGAAATTGCAGTTGTCTTTTCCTTATTCTAAATATTTGTCCATTAACGCTATAAATAAAGTCAGAGATCGACAGCTGAGGTTAGAATGTATGTCATCGGTGGTGCAAATAAAACACTGGATCTTGGACGTTTTCCCTGATTCCCTCCACTCTGTGCAGATTCATCGTAATTATGAAACGCTAAAGTATATATTTCGTAACCTAAGAAATAGTAAATTAATTACCGTAATTTCCCGAAAATAATATGCATTTTTTTTACTGTAATCTACAGGTGATAGTAAGTGTGCGTATTATAATTAGGTTTAAACAAAAATATTTTTTTCGTTATTGATTTATAATAATAAATACGTAGTTGTTGTTCTAAAATAAGAAACATATTATCCCAATTTTCATTTTGAATCCAACAATAATAATTGTAACATTTTTTTGTCAATAAATTTATGTTTAACAGTAACCGCATATTTTATTTGGAGAAAAAATAAAAAAAAATCTATAAAAAGGCGAATTTCGGAGAAAAGAGAAAAGTCCATCTTTATTTCCACAGTACTTATGGAACATCCACTTGATTGTCTTTCTTTCACAAATTTTGTTCCATATCTGGATATTAAGTTTTTCTTCCTCTACCTATAGCTTTGGTACTTAATTTACACTTTTTTTTTAGTTCATTTTTATTCTTTCTCCATAAACATATGTTAGCCTCATTCAACTCATATTCTCGAGCTGCAGCTCTGTTTCATATTCTTTCTGCTAATTCTATTACTTTTTATTTAAAATTTGCACTATAACTCGCACGTTTTCACGACATTTTGTTATATTTATCGGGAAAACCGCGATGGTAATTTTCAACATTATTTTAGCTGCTTAGTTTCGATTTTATTCTTCATGTCAAGGTCGACAAAATGTCTTCGTAATTATTTTTTTTTTTTTGATAAAGTTTATAGATGCGTATTATACATAGGGACACATATATTTCTTAATTTTTGGATCATCTGTTGGGGTGCGTATCATTTATGGATGCGTATTATTTTTGAGAAATTACGGTAAGATATATCCTTCACATTTAATGAAAAATAAGTTTTTCATTAGAAACTCAATAAAAGAATTTCATAAGAAAATGTGAGCGTAATGAAAAAAAATATTTGTGTAAAAATGACCTCAAACGACATGAAGTCAAATTCCGGGCGTATCTATCGCATTCATTTTCGCACAAATGGTTTTCGAAAAGCCAAATAAGTCTATACCTCCATAACGCATTCTTCAAGCCATCTATGTTGTCTGTTGGCTGGACTATATATATATGCGAGTTGAGTGGTCTATTATGTCTAGGGAGGTCTAGTGCATTACCCTAATGGTAGTTATGGTAATAAGTGAAATTATTCCAGGGGTTATTGTTTAGAAATATATGTGGATGCGAATGCGTCTATTGGAAAATATTTGTTAATTATTCACTCATTTATTACTGTTTACTTAATTATTTCTAGTTCCTTACTATTATTACATTTATTTGTATCTATATTTTAGCTTTCACGTATAAACACAAATACACGCGCACGCACGGACACACAGAGGCATATATTTAGTGTATTGGAGCAGCAGATCATTATTTAAGCATATATTGTTAAATATAGCAGGCAATGAATGTCTATTGTGTTTTATCATGTGCCGTTCTAAACTTCGTATACTTTCAGCAGACAGTAAATCAACCATACGAAGTTCAGAACGGCTCATGATCAAAGATAATAGACATTCATTGTCTGTTATATTTAATAATGTATGTTTAAATACGCACGCACACATACATACATACATACATATATATATATATATATATATATATATATATATATATATATATATGTATATGTATATATATATATATATATATATATATATATATATATAGAGAGAGAGAGAGAGAGATACATATATACAGTGTAACCCGGATATAAGAGCAACCCGGATATAAGAGAGATTTTCTCTGGTCCCAAATTAGAGCCTGTGTTAATGTATATAAAATAGACCAAACCCGGATATAAGAGAAACCCGGATATAAGAGACTTCTTCTCCGGTCCCGACAACTCTCTTATATCCCAGTTACCCTGTATATATATATATATATATATATATATATATATATATATAGAGAGAGAGAGAGAGAGAGAGAGAGAGAAAGAGAGAGAGAGACGGCAATTGGTTCATGTTGAATGGGTCGGAAAGTATTTTCGGAGTTAGATCTTTAGATAGAACAATAATAGTAATATATATATATATATATATACACACAGACACACACACACATATATGTGTGTGTGTGAAGCTTTAAACAGCACGTTTCGAGGAAGTGAATTTTTTAGGTTTTCATTCTTCAGGTTGAAATTTTACATTGTATTTGTATATATATATATATATATATATATATATATACGTTCTTCTTTATAATGTCATCCACAAGTTAGAAAAAATATAGATAACAAAAGATTCAGAAGTATTTTATCATTGTAGACTTGGGTAGCAACCTCTGAAAGGGGAAAAAAAACAAACATCAAAAAAAACAAAAAAAAACTCAACACCATGGAAAAGCCAACGAAAACTGCTACATTTTGTTTTCCAAGAACACATGACAATCCTCTTTTTTTCTTTAATTTTAAGGACGTAGGCGATAATGGTTCTCCACGGATTCTTTGGAGAGCCATTCTTGTTTACCTCCTGAATCGTTATAGCAGTAAAAAAAATACTTTTTACTAAAAAGAACACATAACATGTTTGCCAGGATTAGGAATTAATAAAAGAAAATTGGAAAATATTCTTATTGTAAAATCTAAAACAAATATTGCATCAAGCAATGGAATTTAAATATTTCTTAAAGATCCTGCGACGTACTAGAGGAAGAATCAGGACTTCATGTTCGCGTTCTGCAACCTAAAACCTCCATACTTCGTTTCGTTTCAGTTCAGTTCTCTTCATTTCGTTGTGCTTAAAAAAAAAAGTCCAATCCTATTTTTTTATTATTACAGAGGCATTTTCCTTGGGTAATAAGAAACGTTTTATCGAAACCAGCTTATTCCATTAGTCCTCTGTACGAGAAATAATCGAAGGTCTAATATTTCTTTTTCGATCGAATTGTATTTAAAAGAAGGAGAATTTTTTTCATCAGTTTTGGACGGTTATCTCTTAATTTTTTTTTTGTTTATTTCTTTTCCGTGTTCTTTTGTTTTCAGCTTCTTATTGAATTTTTTGTACTAGAATTGGAACTGGTGTCAAAAACGAACACAAGTTCTGCGGTGGAAAGAGAAATTTTATTAAGAATGAGATAACAAAGATTTTGTATTTTCGAACAAGAATTATCGAATGGATAAATAAACACATCCATCGAATGAATAACATAATTTTTATTGAAAATATATCTACCGATTTTCATAGTACAGCAATCAGCAAATTTGTATACTTATACATACATATACATATATATATATATATATATATATATATATATATATATATATATATATATATATATATATATATATATATATATATATCTTACTCTGTTCTGGACATTGAAAATATATGCGTATGCATGTATATATATATATTTATATTTTTGCATATGTATATTTACCACAAATATTATCTATCTATCTATCTATCTATCTATCTATCTATCTATATATATATATATATATATATATATATATATATATATTTATATATATCAGATGAGTTGGGATCAAATATGGATCTGAGTTCGACAGAATGGTAAGATAAAGAACAAACAGGAAACGATTATGAATCTAACATGTCTCACTTTTATTAAAACTTCATCAGAGAATGTGTTATGGAGAAAGAAAATTGAGATAAAAATTCTGGTATTTTTCGATTTTTGACTTTTGTGTTGTTTCACGTGCATTCGACTCTTTTAAACGAATGTGAGTGTAATTTCTGAATACAAATTCTGAAATATCTGAAAACAAATCAGAATATATTTGCATTGACACATAAAAATTTGCATATATACATACATATATAAATCTGCATAAATACATACATAAATACATATAGTGACTTCCAAATATATATACATAGATGTATACATTTGTATTATACATATACTGAGTGTATCAAAAATACATTTACAATCTTTGCGGTTGGGTTCCTCACAACAAAACAACAACAAAAGTACATGCATGAAACTATCAGTATGCAAACGGTGTGGGATATATATATATATATTAATTAATATATATATATATATATATATGTGTGTGTGTGTGCGTGTGTGTGTGTAAGTGTAACTGATGAAAATGAAATATTTTCTTTTGGGCATTAATGCGAAAAATAATGTAGCTGATTAGAAGAGAATTCGGACATGATTCGTTAGTTCTGTTTTCATGTTGATAAGCCACAGGGTATCTGCACAGGTGTCTCTGGGTAGGGATTAAATTGACCAGTATAGTTGGTATACTAAAGCGGGTGTCCGACTATGCCAACTGATGTAAACCTATAGAATAGAATGTTGTTCAAGGAGAACTGACTTCAGAAGATCAAACATAATTTTTAAAAAAAAGGTTAATTTTTTTGTGTCCCCGTCTGTCATTTTTTTTTTCGTCCTAACAGAAAATGGTCATTAAGGAAACGGATCGTTGTAGTAAGAACATTACCAATTCCTAAAAATAAGCTCGAAAAGTTACAAATCCCCTGCCCTTCCATCACTATTTCTATGGAAAATGTTCACACGATCTCTATTCCACGAACTCTGACCCTCACAGCTAAGCCCCGTCAACCTGCATACACTGAGGCGATTCAGGCTCATTCTCTGCATATTCGTAATAAGATATAAGTTCCACCCGAAGAGGTTCTTTCCACGAAGCGGTACTTTGTGGAAGCAACTTTCAAATTGATTCATTCCCGATCACTTCAATGTTAACCTGTTCAAGTCGAGGTTTAACTGTTTTCTTTCACATATATCCCGATAAACTGTGCCTCTTACTTCTTATTGCTCAGACAAAAACTTCCTTCAGTAACCCTCTACCTTGAGTGTCTCTTTTGCCTTATATAGAGTGAATACTAATTAAAAAAAGGAATAAGAATTCGTCTATAAATCAATTTGTAATATTATCCTCTGAAAAATAATTCCACCCACCTTATAGACATATGAATGCAATTCTCCCCCACAGCTATGGGTAAATAAATATTTAGACAGAGTCGATTCTATAACTCTGAACAGCATTTTGCCCTGACCAGCCGCATAATATGCAGCTAAGGAAAGAATCGTTCACAATGAATCGAGGATACAACTACGTACGACTCCATTTTTTTATACATGTGAGAATTTCATCCTTAATAAAATCAGGTCGTAATATATAAATAAAAAACTGGACATACCAAATTGAAAAATCTAACAGCAATGGCTTCTATTTATTGCTGATACATTATCATCATAGAATCAATAATCGATCCATTGAGGGTTAGATAACATGTGACTGCAGATTCAATGTTTTTGCAAATGTATGTGTAAGGTTAACAACATTGTAGACTCATAGATATTTACTTTGCGACGTTCGTGTCAGGGGAATGTAACTTATAATATTATTTCTCTGTCCCGTAATGCTTTCATTATTTCCTGACAACAAGAAACATTACAAAATTCCATGTTTAATTTATTGCACCAAGCGGTTAAAAAAGTGGAATTGCTGTGGGGTAGATTTAAGACAGCAGGGTGCGATGGGAAAACCATAATTTTGGCCTACGTTCATCCAGTATGAATTAAAATACCATACATTCCATCTACCATCGTCTTTTATGTGCTGTATCTCTTTAAGACGTAACTAATCATGACTGCAAAACATCCATTCCATACTTGTTAGGTAAACTGTTTCTCTCTGTATCTCCTTCCTTCAGTATCTCCTGTAAGTGTGTAATTCTCCAAGTCTTCTTTCCTCTTTCAACTACCAATTTCTGATTCTAATTACACCTTTTTGCTTTCATTTTTTCTTAAAATCTCCTCTCGTCCTGGGTAAGATGATAAACTACACCCCACAGTAAGACCTCTGATCAGAAGGATTTGAGGATCGTGGAACCACCTCTTAATTGCTGGTGTTCCCAGATCAACCAGTGGTAGAACTTGTTACGGTTCCCAGCTATTGGTAAACAGTTAAACCTCACTATGAAAGTGTAAAAATAGGTTTTAATACCAGCAATGCATTTTTGGAAAAAAATTCCAGCAATACGTTTTGGAAAGTAAAACGGCAATATATTTTTGAAGGAAAAAATTATTAACAGGAACACACTATTACCATCAATATATATATATATATATATATATATATATATATATATATAAAAAAAAAAAAACAAATATTACCAGCAATGCATTTTTGAAAAAAAATACCAGCAATATATTTCTGAAAATAAATATTACCAGCAATAAAAATCTTGTCGGGATTAAATAACCCATTGTGGATGAGATGCCGTAGACCAAACCAATCCAAACCAAACCAAACTAAAACCTTCTCTTGTTCTCATGTTATATTTATGAAATTCTCATCATCCTTCTGTAGGGTAGAATTTGTGTATTTTACGCCTCCTCTTTATCTGTGTTCTTGATTCTTAACACTTTGTTTTGCTTTTGGAAAACATCTTACGCTACTTCAACAGACCTTCGATTTTAAGTATTACATCTTCCATTGTCTGTTAAAACATTTCCCGGACACCATCAACATTTGATAATTAGAGAGAAAAAAGATGTGAAATATTTTTCAAAGATATCACCCTTTATATATTCTTCAGATCGTGTTACGTTTTGCACTTCACTCATTTATAGCTATATGTTAAAAATCATGATTTTTTTTCACTCTATGTAAATTTTGGCTCATAGTATTTTAGGGGGGGGAGAAGGAAGGTAATAAAATAATTACTGAAACTTGAACCTTGCCGATCTGCGTATATTTCCCCTTTGACCAAAGTGTGGAGGGGTAAATTCAAGGTTAAGGGAAGAGGAAGAAAAACAGGAGTGTTTTTCTACTACAATAAATGGTTTTGATAAATGTTATTTGTTAACCAATGACTATTCGAGCTGGTTGAAATCTGAAATCCTTGTGATGTCCACGAATTTTTTTTTGGATAATCCGAGCCGAACTTTCGCTATACAAATCCTTGCAATACGACCATCAAGAGGAGTGGGAGACACGATGTCGGCAGTAGGAGATGCTACACCTTCCAAAACATCTAAAAAACCTGACTGATCCTAGACTCAAAGACAACGGCCGCGAAAACTCTCTTCAACGAAGTCTTGACAGCTAAATTATCGTTTTTACGACAGAATTACGTCTTATTTTCGTCCTGACGATTGTAACAAAACAGTCGTTTCCACGACAGAAAACAAGTACTGTCCTCAAAACAACGATCTACGTTGAGGACTCTGAAAGCACGAACGGATTCTGTCACGAAGTTCGATAACTCGCATTAAATCACAAGAACTATTAAGAACATACAGATTTTATACCTACAAGTTCAGTAAGCTCGAACACAGTCAAAAGAATACGCCACCTACATCAGTTTGCAGATAGGTAACCGAATCCTCACCAAATAAAGTAGACATTTGTTTGCTATATCGAAATACCTCCACATTTTTCGCGGAAAAAAAGAGCATGGCATGATGAAAAAGGCCCCAAACTCAATAAAAACAAAGTTTTGTCACCAAAATATTTATGTTATTATTAAGAGGAAAGACCAAAGTATGTTTTGATTATTTTTTTTAATTTTTTTTTTTGAAATTTTTAATCCTATCTAGCACGTTGGAAATTTTAGCGGCGCACGTAATAATAACGATTAGTTTATTTTGCGCTTTTTTTCCCGGTGAAAACACATTGATTTGGAAATTCTTGAAAAAATCAAATAACTGTCGGATTTTAATGAAACTTCCAGAAGTTATTCAGAAATAAATGACATCTTTTTTGAAATTTTCTTTTTTAGAAAATCTTGGTAAAAAGTATTTTTGTTTTTTACATATGTTACAACCCACTTAATTTCATGAAATTTCCAGAATTTCAATTTTTCTGGCGGGGATCTTTTAAAAGCCGAACTGCTTGGAGAATGTAAATTAACCCATTCAGTACCTGTCTATATTTCTGAGATGAGGTGTTATGTAAACTACATTATTCGGACTAATGTCCTCATTTTTGTCGCCATATTTATTACAACGTTTCGGCCGTTGTAGGCTCTGGCCTTCTTCAGTTGGTTGGAATGTCGAACTGAAGCCTTTATTTCGCTCGCTGGGGTAGACTGTTCTACTTCCACGTGTCATGTCATGTCTAATGGATGTCAGTTATCAGTTAATTCCCCTCTCCAAGTTCTCCACTGCCTTAACCGGGTATTGAATTGACACACGTTGGGTCCTGTCACTGGATCTAACCAACGCCATTATCCACTGTGACATGTGTCCTTGAGAACACATGGCAAACAGCACTTATGAATATATGTCTATATATCTGAGATGAGGTATTACTATTATCCTTATCTTTGTCGCCATATTTATTACCTCACAGCATTGATCCGCATTCTACCTGAAGACAGCGACACAACTGAGACATAATTACACTTACCAGCATGATTTATATGACGTAAAACAAGCCACACTAAGATAACTTACGAATATTACGATAACTTACGAATATTGTTAGGTATCTTTGTTAATAGGTTCATGTAAATGTGTCTGTATGAATTTAAATACGCGTTTAATTATTCCTTAATAGTGTTTGAGATGCTTGTTCAAGCCGAAAATATCCGTTTGCTTTCGTTTGAGAAAATCTAGAGTTCTTAACAACCATAAATTTGACGACACTGAAACTCGTTAGTTGACCAAAATAGAAGAAAAGAGTGACGCTGTTGCTGTTATTGTAGATTTTAAATCTTTTTAAAGACTAATTTTGTTTCTCTGGTTTTGGTACTCATTGCTGCAATGGAATTCTGAGAAAATTCCGTCTTATCAATGTATACGAAACCGTCTCGCCATAAAGTTCAATTCTATTTTGTCAGCCTTCAGCGAAAACTAGAGGTTTACGTTAAAGCGAAGAGCGAGTATAAAGAAAGAAATTGGGTAAGCGGAAGGAAGTTTTATGCAAAACGGAAGTTAGCTGAAGCTTAGAAGAAAGTAAGAGAGAGAGAAAGAGAGGTTTTGAGTTGAGAGATATGAAGGAAAAAGGGTCGGGAAATAAAGAGGAAAAAGATGAAGAGAAGCATATTACCAAGGGAGAAAAAAAAAGAGGAACAAGTAGAACGAATCTAATTAAAGAGATTAAGATTACCATGCAAAAAAGAAACGTTTCTACTTTGTTTTTTTTTTTTTTTTTTCTTTCTCTGATGTCCCCCTCTCACTCTCTCAATCTCTCTCTATCTCTCTCTCTATCTCTTTATAGATAAGTGAGATCTTCATCCGGTTTCTCAAAGTTGTAATCTTCTACAAGATTAAATCAAGCTTAGTGAATGTATATATGTGCATCTATTCATTAACGATGGCGATACGTATATCTGATTAGCGTCAGTATTGGAACAGATAGTGTGTTGCATGTTGAGTAGTTATTTTGAAAACTGAAAATCTTTTCAATTTACAAAATTTTACAAAATTTCACAAACTTGTGTCAGACAATGCGAAGTTGTTAATGCAAACACACACACTCTCTCTCTCTCTCTTCTGCTCGCACATGGTGGAGTAATGGATAGCGGATCAGATTGAGGAATCGGAGTGCCGAGTTCGAATTCCAGTCGAATCCATTATATTCACTTACGTGAAAGTAAAGGTATGAATCCTCATCTTCTGGATAAATAGCAGAGCAGACTGGATTATATAGCCTTGGATAGCAACTGGACTACGAGAAAGAAAACAATGAATTCAAAACCTGCGGAAGGTCGTTTGGGCACCATGTCTCTGTATTCGGCTCATCAAAATGTATGGTTGGTTCTGCATCAAGCCTTCACCACTCTAATCAAATCATAAGTGTCTGGTTGTCGGTTCCTAGGAATATAGTTTCCTGACCCTCAAACTTCGATAAACGACGCGAGAGTCCAATCAGCATATATATATATATATATATATATGTATGTATATAAAAGTGAACATTGAAGTCAACACTCAGAGGCGACAGGCTGTTTCATGTTAGACGCAATCTTCAGGCGGCCTGACGATTGCGTCTAGCATGAAACAGCCTGTCGCCTCTGAGTGGTCACTTCAATGTTTATATTTAGATTATACATACGCGCTCTGATATTGAGCACTTTATCCCATAAATATAGCACACCTTTAAACTATATATTTTCATATATATATATATATATATATATATATATATATATATATATATATATGCAGAGTCCGCCCCAAAAATGTATACATACTTCAGGAATGAAAATAATATTTCTCGTAGTTTTATTAAATTACGATGACACTGTTGTAGTGTGATATTTCTATGACGAGTGGCATTACATTGACGGTCCTTAGACAAGAAATGTTGCCTGATGATGCCGTAAAGTTGAAACCAATGCAGCAGATTCAACTTACCTCCTGATTTTTAAAGCATATATACAAAATTTCACAAACTGGTGTCAGACATTGCGAAGTTGTTAATGCAAACACACACACACATGCACACACACACACACACACACACTCTCTCTCCTGCTCACACATGGTGGTGTAATGGATAGCGGGTCAGATTGAGGTATCGGAGTGCCGAGTTCGAATTCCAGTCGAATCCATTATTAGCATATAGTGGTGAGATTTTATTTAGAGCCAGCGATATTTTTCAAAGAATTGAACCTAGAGAATTGGGTCAGTGTCGGTCATGAATTTTCAAACAACACTTTTTAGGTTTTAATTCGGAGATGGCCTTTTAATCTGACAGCCAACCGAGACACGAGAAGCTAATTTACAAGGCTAAGAAAGACAGACAGGGGAAGATGGATTCATGCCTTGTGTAAGGAAATTACTGTAAAGTGTCAGAAAAAGATCGACCGGTATTTGAACTCGGCTCCTCGATCCAACTTGTCACGTCGGTAACGTTTACACTACCCACATAGACCATTATATATATATATATATATATATATATATATATATATATATATATATATATATATATATATATATATATATATATATATATATATATATATATATATATATAGATCATAGACAAAAAAGACAATGATTGCTTTACACAAATAAAAGCATAACAAATACAAAATAAATTAACATTTAATTTCATTACTACATAAAACAAATATAGATAAAAATCTTCATACCCATATATATATATATATATATATATATATATATATATATATATATATATATATATATATATATATATAGGCGTGTGTTTGCGTGTATGTGGAGAGAAAAAGAGAGACAGACTTTTAAATGTGGATTAGAATGCCCACGTTAAATCAATTTGACAAAATATATGCGATTCGCCCACGTCCAAAATCGACCTTGTTCCCAATGTAGCTTTG
>CAHIKZ030003632.1:3335000-3385000 GCA_903632075.3 Acanthosepion pharaonis | reverse complement strand
CATTTCCTTCCGAGTACCAACAAGAGACCCAAGTTTAGAAATGACATTGCATGACATTTTCCACTGATCATTTTTTGTAAAAAATCAAAAAAGAAAACATTTCCTACACATTTTACATAGGTAAAGCTCTTCGTAATATGTAAACTGTACTTGCGAATACAATTCTTTGGTATGGGCTACAATAAATCATTTCAGAGAGTCTATCGGAACCTTTTCTAATCGATCTGAGGGCTCCAACTACAATTGTACTTATTGATTTCCTCATGTGCAATATTTGTGAGATTTTCACTTCGAGATCACTGTATTTTGATAAATTCTTTGAAAATGTTCGAAATTACATTCTTCTTCGTCTTCTTCTTCTTCTTCTTCTTCTTCTTCTTATTATTATTATTATTACATTTTGTCACACAGTGTCAGTTTGGAAATAATAATAATAATAATAAAAGAAATTTTCTTTTATTATTATTATTATTATTATTTCGATTTCTGCTATGTTCTCGTTACCTACCAAGTCTGCCGGAAGACCTAAGTTAAATAGAGTTGTTCTGTTATGGCTACAATTCATGATTTTAGTTTTTCTAACTAGTATAACATCACCAGCGCTACACGGACAAAGTTCTTCTTAGTCTGCGGGCTTTACGTTTGTTTGTACTTCTCTTAAGCTGGGATTTTCATGTTCTTTTTTTAAATGTGTTGTTGTGTTCCCTTTTTATAATTCCAAGCGTACCTACTACGACTGGTACTATTCTTTGCAATTTCCACATTTCTTTCTATTTGCATTTCTAGATTTTTATACTTTGACAGTTTTCAAATTCCTTGGTTGCCATGTTACAGTCCGCTAGGGAAGCCATATCAATTCGTAAGCAACTTTGTTCTTTTCGATTTCTGAGAATTATCTCCGGCCTATTTGCTTCAATCTCCCTGTCTGTAAAGATGGTGTAACCCCACAGAATTGCGATGTCTTTTATATCTATAACCCGTGCTGGGTGATGTTCATACCAGTGTTTGTTAATATCTTTTCTAAAGTATTTGCACATTGTACAGTGTAAATATTGCCTCACCCTATCGTGAGCAATTTTATATTCATTTGGCAAAAATACAGAACATCCTGAGATTAGATGGTCTATGGTTTCCTGATATTAGTTCCAGAACCTGCATTATGGAGCCCCACTAGTATGTATATTTGCTTGAAAGTACTTAGTGAAAAGACTCTGGTCCTGCGCTGCAAAAATAAAGCCTTCCGTTTCAGCCTTTTATGCTGATGCACGCAACCATCCATCAGTGTTAATGATATCAACATTGACTTTATTAGCACGTTCAGAGGTTTGTCTTAACAGCGTTGTTTCATCTGCTCAAGAGCTTTACCCTTGGCTTTCTTTTTTATATTTTTTGCTGCAACAGTTTGTTCTTAGGTTCAGTTTGGTTTTCTACAGAGTACACTAAATGTAAATCTCGTTTGTATTTTGTCATGTAGGACATAACTGAATGGAATCGTCCGTTTATGTGAATAAGCGGAGTTGAGGAGAGTTAGCATTACGTTTTAGCCGCGGCTCTAAACGTTTAGTGCTTGTCCAACTCTTTGTCCTCAGTCAGAGAGGGACCCAGACGAGGCTACGCTGAAGGGCAGAGTCTCGCCTGAGGAGGTAGACAAACCCGAACCAGTTATTACGGAGAATGCAGGGAATTTTTGAACCAGGCCTACTTGTTCGGAACGACCCACGTAAAAACATCGGCCTTGTGCCACATCCCGTCTTGTAGGTGGGACTTGGATAAATACCGCGTTAGTATTAGGTCTTAGCCGAGTTCGAATCTCTTAGTGCTTGTCGAATTCTCTGCCTTTGTGCACAGGAACCCAGATGAAGCTATGCCGACTTCGTTATTGCCCAGGCCTAAGGGCTCGGAAAAACCCATCTTAAACCGGCCATGTGCCACAACCCGTTCTGTGAGGATCTCATATAAATATGATAATATATGAGTTAGGATTAGCTCAATTTCTAAGTCTATCTTCGCGTAGTAAACCATCAATTTCATTACTTACCTACGAGTTGTATTCCTTATTTATTTCCCTCTGTTTTCTGGAAAACACGATATACAAAATATTTACAAACTTTTTTCATGATTGAATATTTTTCTTTCAGTTTTCGTGTTGTTTGAATAATTGTAGCCTCCAGTTCTTTGTTATTTCCATGTACGTTATTAAGCCAATAGTTTTTGTCTTGTATGACAATTTAATTACAGCAAGACCTCTTCAACCTTCTTTTCAGGGTATGTATAGACGGTTTATGCTATGTCATGTTATGCTTAGAAAGAAGTTTTCTTGTTTTAGAATCTATTCTTCCGATGATATTCAGAGTCCAGTTCAAGATGTTGAAACTATATTGAAACCATTAGGATGATAAGGCTATTAATCTTTAATTCTGATCTGAGAATTCAATTCAGTTCTTAATATCAGTCGTACCTTTTCGCAATATTATGGTGAATTCCTTCATTCTCATTTATTCCGAGGTACTTGTGAAATTTTTCTTACTCTAAAACTTTGATTGTTACCCCAGGGTCTAAGCAAACAGAAGAGGTTAGTTGTAGTGAAATTATTATTATTATTATTGTTATTATTATTATTATTATTTCCTTTGATTTCTGGCGTTTACACATTTCTTTCCGGGTTTCGCCCAGAGACCTAAGGTTAGAAATGGCATCATGACACTTTCCACTGACAAAAAAAAAAAATACATAAACAAAGCCGTTCGTAAAGTGTGCGCTGTACTTGTCAGAACAATTTTTTGTATTTCTTTGAGGCATGGACTTCCAGAAATTCCTTCAATTAGTCTGCAGGAATCTTATCCAACCATTCATAGGGCTCCAACTACAACTGGGATTGTTGATGTTCCCATGTGCCACATTTTTGAGATTTCTATTTCGAGAACCTTGTATTTTGACAAATTTTTGAATATCTTCAATGATACATTGCAGCCTGCAGGGACTGCCATATCAATAAGGAGGCACTTTTTTTTTGTTTGTGGTCTTTAATAACAATATCTGGGCGGTTGGCTTTGATTATCCTGTCACTGTGTATTGTGTAGTCCCATAGAATTGAAACAGGTTCTAACTACGTAACCGGGTCTGGGTGGTGTTCATACCAGTTTCTTCCAGTTTCTTTCAGTTTCATTATTATTATTATTATTATTATTTTTATTATTATTATTATTTGTGGTATCATTTTATCAGAGGGTAATTTAAGTTCCTAATTAACAATTCATCTCCGGGGTCTATCAGCAAAAAATCCACTGTAGGAAAGTTATTTATGCACATTTGGGGCGTTTACCTGGAGAGCGTTTTGCGGATGATATGTGCTGTTACACGCATCTTTTGTGGTTCGGAGATGCTGAGGTGGCGAGGAATTTTAACAACATGAATTACGGTACCCTTGTTTCAAAAAAAAAAAAAATTATAAAATTATTGCTCTACTATCGGTATCGAGCCCTCTTGAATTAATTCTCTGACCGTTAGAATTTATATACCATTTCCGTTCTCATTGCATCGGATAATAATATAAAATATATATATATATATATATATATATATATATATATATATATATGTGTGGGGGTGTGTATAAAAGAGAAAATTCGTTTACAAAATCTCGTTAGGTAGGTTACTCGCTATTTTTCTCTGTCCTTCTCTTGCCTTCTCTATATCCTGTCAGTGTCAAATTCTCCAAGTCCTCTTTCCTCATTAGGAATTTCAATAGTCTCTTCTCATTATAATTATAAGTTTTATTTCCGCTTTCATTTTCCTTAAAACTTGGTCATTACCCACATGTTCAGTTCATGGCATTCTCAACATCCTTCTCTAGAACCAGAATTCCCTTTATTCATGTCTCTTCTTCATCTCTGAGGAAATTGTCTTCCTAAGACCTGTTTTTTTATTGTCCTTTTTCTTCACTCAATTTCTTTTCATTCTCTTCCACTGCCATTAAATACTTGCGTCTTATCGTCTTGTATGGGGTGTAATGATTAAAAAGATAATATTATTATAAATATTTTCCTCTGTGTGCGTGTCTTAGTGAAAGAGAATAATATCATAGAAAGATACCGTATTTCCTCATGTATAATACGTATTTTTCTAAAAAAAATAATAAGCAAAATCAGGGGTGCGTATTATGCACAGTTACAAAAATAACTTTAAAAAATGCCGTTTTATAGATCGATTTCAGTTACGAAATGACGACTCATCACAAATATACCATAATTTTACACTAACATTTGGCGATTTGTGACCCCATAAGGATGTCAGATACAATCACAAGTACCTAACAATACTTACAAATGTAAAATACAATAAAAATTGTCATAAAACTAAATTAGAATCATATTATTCTCTGATTAAACCATTTTTAATAAGAATTGGAAATGCTGGCCGTAATGAAATTGGAGAGGTACAATTTATAGGATTTGATTACCAAAAAGGGGTGCGCATTAAGCGTGATTAGAGGCAGTTTCATAGACTTTCAGGACAACTTTATGGATGTGTATTATGGATGAGTGTGTATTATACATAGGGAATTACGATATATATATATATATATATATATATATATATATATAAAGAGAGAGAGAGAGAAAGCTGTGGAGAAATTGTTTATTATCTAGCATCATCATTTAAATATATATCAGACACTTACTGTTTGGTAATGTAGTAAGCTATAATTAAATAATATTATCCTTAAAATATATTTATTGTTTCAATTACAAACTTTAACTCCAGTCCTTATGAAGTACCCATTGCTTTTCCATCGGTTTTCATATGAATTTGGTAAGAGTCTAGAAGATTTCAGTGTTTTAACATTTCTAATTTATCATCACCGTATGGAAACCCAACCCGCACACTCAGGTGAATAATTGTGAACAACGTCACTACTCGATGGACGCGAAGCACTTTTAAACATCCGATTGCAAGGAAACACGTAACAATACCGTTTCCATGGGATAGACACAGATTTGTCAAATTATTTATTTCTTAGTAAGTTCAGCACATAAACTCCGCGTTTTTTTAGGGATCACGATAAACACAAATTGTCGATTGAATGGCGTGTGCTTCAGTTGCTGTATACACAAAGATTTGGATAACCTATGTTCCAGATCCTAATTGTAAATAAAGAATGGTACACTTGTCAGCATCCAGAAATAATTATAATCTGAGTTTGGTCAGCTGCGAACGAAATGATAAGGGAATTTCCACATGGAAGGAAAGGATTTGAATTGTTGGTGGTGGTGTGTGGGGGTTCTTTTGCTGGAGAGAAAAGACAATGAATTGGTAACAGTAGAAAAATTATAAAAGTATCCAGTCGGAATTGAATATTTGTTAATCTCCAGTTTTACTTATAGGAAAAAACATGTTGAACTTTTCTTTTTTTCTTTCTGACTATAATTTGTTCTTTTCCTTCCCATCTTTCAATCTTCCTTTTTTCTTTTATTCTCTCTATTGTTTTTCTGTCTTTCTTTTGTTTTTCTTTCTTTCTTTCTTTCTTTCTTTCTTTCTTTCTTTTTCAAATCATTCCTTCTTCCATCTTTCTTTCTTTCTTTCTTTCTTTTTTTCTTTCTTTCTTTCTTTCTTTCTTTCTTTCTTTCTTCCATCTCTCTTTCTTTATTCAAATCATTCCTTCTTCCGTCTTTCATTCTTTTTTTCTTTCTTTCTTTCTTTCTTTCTTTTTCAAATCATTCCTTCTTCCATCTCTCTTTCCTTCTTTCTTTCTTTTGTTTTTCTTTCTTTCTTTCTTTTTCAAATCATTCCTTCTTCCATCTTTCTTTCTTTCTTTCTTTCTTTCTTTCTTCCAGCTTTCTTTCTCTATTCAAATCATTCCTTCTTTCTTTCTTTCTTTCTTTCTTTCTTTCTTTCTTTCTTTCTTTCTTTCATTTTTCTTTATTCAAATCATTCCTTCTTCCATCTTTCTTTCTTTCTTCCAGCTTTCTTTCTTTATTCGAATCATTCCTTCTTCCATCTTTCTTTCTTTCTTTCTTTTTTTCTTTCTTTCTTTCTTTCATATTTCTTTATTCAAATCTTTCCTTCTTCCATCTCTCTTTCCTTCTTTCTTTCTTTAGTTTTTCTTTATTTCTTTATTCAAATCATTCCTTCTTCCATCTTTCTTTCTTTCTTTCTTTCTTTCTTTCTTTTTTCCATCTTTCTTTCTTTCTTTCTTTCTTTCTTTCTTTCTTCCAGCTTTCTTTCTTTATTCGAATCATTCTTTCTTCCATCTTTCTTTCTTTCTTTCATATTTCTTTATTCAAATCATTCCGTCTTCCATCTTTCATTCTTTCTTTTTTCTTTCTTTCTTTCTTTCTTTCTTTCTTTCTTTCTTTCTTTCTGCCATCTTTCTTTCTTTATTCAAATCATTCCTTCTTCCATCTTTCTTTCTTTCTTTCTTTCTTTCTTTCTTTCTTTCATATTTCTTTATTCAAATCATCCCTTCTTCCATCTTTCATTCATTCATTCTTTCTTTTACTTCTTTTCCTGGTTTTTTCTTTTCTCACCTTCCGTTATATTTTCTTAATTAATTTAATTTTTTTTGTCCCTGACTTTTCTTTTACACTTTCTGCATTATCTTTTTTTCTCTATTTCTAATTCTGTTCTCTTTTTTTTAATCTTATTTTGAGATCTTCTTCATATATAATTTCTTTTTTTTCTTTCTTTTCTCCTTACCGCCACGTTTTCCCGTCTTTTTTATCTTTCTTCTTTTTTTATATTTCATCTTCATTTCTCACATCCTTTTTATCATCCCTACCCAGTATGCACTTTCCCCATTGAGCTTAAATAATCCCTGATGCGGGAGGCATTTGAAGTAAAAAGGGGAAAAGGACGGGAACTGACATGGTAACTGGAAAATTCTTGCTGAAATCAAATTCCAACCGTGTCTGTTGCATTTATTTAAATCGAAAATTCCTAAGAATAGTATGAATACATTTTTTCTCCACCAAACTTTGGGTAAAATATTTGGCAAACTGATCTCAATATTCTTAGGACCAATCAAGAAGAACACCTCTGAATTCAAAACCAAGGATGAAGAAAAGCATTTCTAGAAAGCCTTCCCAAGAACAGTTCTCATGGTAATTTGCTGTGAGTGTCGTCTTCCTCTCTGCCCTGAAGAATAAGAAAAAAAAATTGAATATCAAGAAGCTTAACCCTTAGTTTTTGGTTTGATCGTAGTGAGGTAGTCATAGATTTGTGTTACTGGGACAAAATTTGTAGACTAGATTTAAGACGATAACAGAATTATTTCAAAGTGTCTGAAAGAGAATGACACCGTTCCCTTGCATTTAACTGAATATAACAAGTTATTAAGCAATAAGATGTTTTATTCCCACCGGAAAATTAAGTTGAAATAATGTAACAACATTAAGTCCGTCCTAGAACTTATTTTTTACCTCGGTAGAAACATCCAGTCAACGGAAAGAGACAACAGATTCCGCAATGGCAAGGCTTGGGGTGTCCTAGATGGTCTGAGCACCATCTGGAAGTCCTCCCTCTCTGACAATCTTAAGAGGGATTTCTTTAAGGCCGCGGTAGAATCTGTCTGGCTCTACGGCTAAAATGTATGGACACTAACGAAATATAAAGAAGC
Organism: Acanthosepion pharaonis; assembly: GCA_903632075.3. Classification (NCBI taxonomy): domain Eukaryota; kingdom Metazoa; phylum Mollusca; class Cephalopoda; order Sepiida; family Sepiidae; genus Acanthosepion; species Acanthosepion pharaonis. The sequence continues at coordinate 3,377,385 of CAHIKZ030003632.1, read as the reverse complement.
ATAACTTGACGGAACATAAACAAGGATGTTACGAGATGGATTGGACATCAGCTGGAAGAAACACCCAACAAAGAAATGTCTATATGGACATCTGCTCCTATCTCAGTTTCGCCATGAGAGAGAAGGCTTCAGCTAGCTTGTCACTCCTGGAGAAGTAAGCCAGAATTTGTGAGATACGCCTTCCTATGTAACCCATTGCGCGTCAAAAGATCGGTTGGAAGACCTCATGACACCTACAACGACCAAATTGGAGATGACACTAGATGTCATCTAGGGAACCTGCCGTCAGCGATGCATGACAGGTTGGAAGGAATGCGTCAGTAGAATCCGAGAATAATTCTCGACTTGATTATGATGATGATGATGATTCCTACCAGTATGAATATTGCAGACGGCACTTATATTCGGTACAAAAGAATAACCTTACACGATAATCATATTAGAGTAGGTACCTCAACGAGATCGCTAAAAAAAGAGTATAGCATGATAAAAAAGACGCCAAACTTGACGAAAACCAAATTTTATCGTCTAAATGTTTATGTTATTATTAAGAAGGAAGATCAAAGTATTTTGGGGGTATTTTTTACATTTTTTAATCGTTCCTAGCACGTTCGAAATTTTTGTTAAAATTCATGTCATTTTGAGTCAACAAAATTGAACATTTTTTTCCATTTTATAAAAAAAACTGGAAATCTCACTTTGAAATTCTTTTAAATAACAATTATCATTTCTTCAAAAATTATTTAAAAAAAATCAGGAATTATAAAGTTTATTTAAAATATTTTGAACCAAGCTTAACTTAGCTTCTGCGCCGAAAAGATATAATTTGAAAATAAAACAAAGCAGGTCATAAACTTTCGCGTCACTTGACAGGTAATGAATGACATATTGACGGATTCCGTGAGGATAATTTGTTCTACGGAAAGAGAAAAGTGAAATAATTTACATTTAAGTGAACAAATTATTTACCTCGTTATTATTAAGGAAAACTTTCAGCGTTCTAATTTTTTTGTACTTAGCTTTACGTCTACAATGCTTTATGGAAAATATATTATAAAGAAATTAAAATAAGACTGTTAAGAGTGAGATCAAATTTCATATTTCATAAGAATGGTATCTAATTAATTTATAGGTACCTTTCTTATGAAGTTTTATCAGAAGTGTATATAAAATACTATAATTTTATGTACATTTATTACATTTTACTGCGTTATTTGTATTTTCATTCATTTTATTATTAATTTTGATATTTCATTTATGGAAAAATGTCATAACTGAGATTAATATAAACATAAGATCATATAAATTTCACAAGATGATACTGATACTTGTAGGTACCCTTCTCAGTTGAAATTGAAAAATCAAATTAACTTCTCCACACGTGTTTCGTAAAATTAAAGGCCTTAATAGCGGAGAACAATGCTTAACTCAAATAACGCAACTTAATTGTATTCTGGTTGGTCTTCCGTACTTTATAATTACGGCCTGTTTATAAATACAAATTACATTTCTTAATTACTGCGGATCTTCTGATTAGACTTAGGAAACCCGATGCGGCTTTTAACTAATTTTATAATATTTTAGCAAATTAAATGTAAAAATCTATTATAATTAAGAAATAACAAATAATTTTTCATCTAAAATTTGTTGCTTTCAGAAAATATTGTCCATAATCATAAAAAACAACTAAAAGCAAATAAAAGCATTTGAAATTAAATAATATCTTTGTTTTATTGAGTTTTGTATGTTACAATTCAGAGCTGATTTTCAGGGGGGGGGGTCCAATTAAAAACAAAATAAAAACATGATTTGCATTCCTCAAAGTTTTATGCTTTAACTATTGTAATCACTAAACCCGATGCGATCGAATTTCTAGCGTTTTCATAAAATTAGTTGGTGGGGTAATAAATATAAAAAAAAATTCTGCCATGACTTTAATAAAAAAAAAAATTATAATAATTTCGATCATTATGAATAGTTTCCTAAAGTTTAATTAACATCCAACAATTATTTTTATTTTTGCAAGATTTTCCAAATTAATGTGTGTCATACCAAAAACGTGCTAAAAATTGTCTATGTTATTTTACTAGTTCCGGTGATACAAAGAGAAACAAGGTTTTATTAATCAAAATTTAGAATGTTCTAAAAAGAAAGAAAAATTTAAAAAAATAATTAAACAAAATTTTGGTCTTTCCTCTTAATAATAACATGAATATTTAGACGATAAAATTTTGTTTTTGTCAAGTTTGGCGTCTTTTTCATCATGCTATGCTCTTTTTTTAGCGATTTCGAGGAGGTACCTATAAGAGCCACTTCTCGAATATTATTGTGTGTGAGAGAAGCGCGCCAATAAAGTAACGCTCGATTGCATATTTGCGATAACCAATCTGCTCATCATGATAAGGGTATACCGGGTGCATATATCACCGAAAAATGTACGCGCCATAGGGTGACAGGTCTCGACAAAAAGAAACTGCTCACACGGTCTCTGATTGAGAGGCTTTCCAATGGATGCGACTCCTTCATGCTTCAAAAATAAACCCAACTACTCTTCCCACATCAATGCTCACTGAGGAAGAGAGATGCACAAGGCACATGTCCAGGTTTAAGGTAACTGATAAGCAAATCTGGGATCTTGAAAGAAATATTTAATGCACTTTATCTGAATTTATCAAGACAAAACATGCACAAATTTATATCTCCTCTCAATTAAAATCACAAGCCAGGTTTACCCTGTCTGTGTACTGTGTAGCATTATGACATTTATTATTATTATTATTATTATTATTATTATGATTATTATTATTATTATTATTATTATTTCTTTGATTTCTGGTGTGTGCACATTTCTTTTCGGGTCTCGCCCAGAGACTTAAAGTTAGAAATGGCATCATGACATTTTCCACTGATGAAGTAAAAAGAAAAAAAAAAAGAAAAAAAACAACAACATATTTTACATAGATAAAGCCCTTAGTAGTGGTGTGGGCTGTACTCGTGAGAACAATGTTTTGTATTTCGTTAAGGCATGGGCTTCCAGGAATCCCTTCTATTGGATTCTTTTCCTATGTGCCACATTTTATTTATTTATTTATTTATTATTATTATTATTATTATTATTGTCGTTGATGTTGTCGTTGTCGTCGTCGTTGTTGCTGTTGTTGTTGTCTCCTTGGATTCCCTCTCTATTTCCTTCCGGTACCCCAAACAGAGAGCTAATTTTAGAAATTACTTCAGGATATCCCCCACAAAAAAAAAAAATCACTGATATCTTATATAGATAAAGCACTTCTTAGTATGTGAGTACAGTTTTTGTATTTCTTTAAGGTGTGGGCTACAAGGGATATTTTCAATGAGTCTATTGGTACCATTTTCAATCAAACAGAGGGCTCCGACTACAACTGGAATTATTAATGTCCTCATGTGCCACCTTTTTTGATTTTCACTTCAAGATCTTTGTATTTTGAGGATCTTCAAAGATATATTACAATCTGCAGGGACTACCATGTCAGTAAGAAAACGAAAAGTGGCAGTTCTTGTGAAAAACGTTGTTTTGGGAAATTTTCTTTCTTACGTTTAGAAACAGCCCGGCCTGTCCGAGTTGTAAATATCTGAACTGAGGGAACTAAAGAATGGATCTCATCTGATCATTTGCCATGGAAATAGCAACAGCTTAACGATAGACTTTGAAAATAACTTTAATGAAAACATGGTTGTAAAGTGAAAAGACGTCCACGTGAAAGATTTTGAACTCATTGAACACCGGAAAGCGAGGTTTCAATAGCTCTAGCCAATGTATGTCAACGACACTCCATTTTCGTCTAATCCGTCTCTTGAAAAATTAAAAAGGCGAATTACCGGAGTCAGATGCTTCATGGCGCGATATAGCAAACCAAGCATTTTTAGCGCTTCTTTAACAATGGATTGTAAATATGAATCCCTCTTGAAAGGGATGAAATGAATCCCTTCCTGCTAAAATGAGACAAAGTAGAATTATAACTCTTGGGGCCTCATTTGGATTTGTTTGTTAATTAGTTATTCAGAGATAGAACACACACCCACCAGGCAGCGAGACTCGTTTATCAAATAAGCAGTCATATGGAATCAGCTGTTAACAAAGATGTCGATTTCAACATTTGGCAGGTTCATTAATGGAAATGGTTTGGAAAGCGCCAAGTCATTAGAAATTAATATCCATCAATTCTAACTTTGATACGAGGCTGTATTAATGGTCACTATGTAGATGTAATAACTTTTGGTCAGCATTATGTAAGACTAGCTTGCTACCATTACACACAACAGCTGGGGATAAGGTCATCAAAATTCGCTGCAATTTAAAGAGATAGGGTAGAACTAACCAACGAATATTTGCCACAGATCTATTCCGTCTGCGATATTTACGTCAAAATTGAAAAGAAACAGAAGTGAAAAGACGGTACATTAAAAAATGAGGAAGAGATAAAAAAAGATGAAAGGCAAATGTTTAAGAGTTAAAGAAAGAAAATTAAAAAAATAAATAAGACGAGGAATTAAAGAATTGGATAAAGGAATTCCTCGGAACTACTTGTAAATGTTGTATTTGTCGTATTGGCTGGTCTTTTGTAGACTAACTTCCTTTTCTCTCCCGTCTTTCGTACACTGCACATATATATTTTCTCAAATCTCGTGGTCGCCGTGATATTGCGTCAATTTGCCAGTATAAAAACAATATGGCTTCCCCACGAGATTCTTTTTACATACGGACGTCCATCGTTTTTTTTTTTTCAAACTACACTACTGATAGAGTTTTTGTTGACATCGGTGTTAAAACGATAAAAAGCAAAGATTTAGTTGCTTTTGTTTAGCCGTATATCAACACCTCTATGGGTTTTTAAATGGTGAAATCTAAATATTTTGAACACAATTTTATGGCTTCAACTACATCAATTTTGAACGTAATTCTATGCCAACATGGCGGTGTTTTGACACATTACAAGGCATAACAACCTGTACAAGACCATGATGCAGGCCACCGATGAAAGGTGGGTGTAGGAGAGGGCACCAACGTTAAAACTGGTTGGACAATGTCAAAAAATGGACAGGTATGATTTACCAGAATTGATGATGGCTGCCGTTAACAGAGTGTTGTGAAAAAAGGTTAGTGTGGCTTCTACATTCGGAATATCCCTATGATTAAAAATTCAAGGGGATGATAATGATAATGATGATGTATGTCAACACATTAAATTGTATTGTTGGTCATTTTGGTATAAAATGAATTGTTGGCAATTCAATTTTATCTACAGGCCTTACACACTGTACACATACGATATCTGCACACTATACCATACACACTATATCTATACACCAACCAAATTCAAAATATATACATATAGGAACGGGCAGGAAAAATCTTCATACACGCACATTGCCTCTGAAGATTACAAGAACTACATGAATCTCCGAATCATGCTATGAACGTTTTGGTTATTATCTATATTCAATAATATATATATATATATATATATATATATATATATATATATATATATATATAATGTATGTATGTGTGCGTATATAAAATCTATATATATATATATATATATATATATATATGTGTGGGTGGGTGTGTGCGTGTAATATATTATATATGTTATCATATATATATTATATGTGCTGTATTAGAAAGTGCTCAATATCAGAGATAGAGCTAACAAAAGCATGAAACCCAGGGTCACAAACTCACATCGATCCAACCATATATATATATATATATATATATATATATATATATATATATATGTGTGTGTGTGTGTGTGTGTGTGTGTGTGTAATATACATAACAAATCTACTCAAAAATGAATAACCGAAAAATAATGTTTGAAGTAGAAGGAAACATATAACGAGTGTAACAGCAAAAATGTCCAAATCGTGTAACACCAAAATTTTTCAATTGTTAGATTAAGCTTTGAACCGTTATAACTTAGAAATGATTAAATATATCTTACTGGAATTCTTCGAGGCTTTTATAACACTATTGGACTCTAGTTTGAACGATAAAAATGTATTTATCTTCAAATGATGATCTCTCTTCCTGTTGTGACCTCCTGATCCAGTCTTCCTCTCTACTGTTCCCTCTTTTTTAAAATTATTCACTGTTCTCTTGATGGTTCTTGAATGGACTTTGAAGATGGAAGCCAAAGTATGAATTTTGGTATCATTAATGAATACTTGAATGATCTTTTTCCTCTAACCATTGCTCAGTTGGCAAGAAAAAGTGGGACCGACAGAAAACGATTTTAACCTGTTCTCTTTTTTTTGTTGAATAACTCAAAGTGTTTCCAGTGATTCTTACGTCAACTGGTGTCAAGATGGCTAAACGACTTATCTGAAAACCTGCTAAAAAGAAACTCAGTTAGTTTAGTGTTTTTATTTTTAGATATGAAACATTTTGTGGGACGGATAATAATCCCATGCTATTACACGATTCGGACAATTTTTTTATTACACTCGATATATTGGCATATTAGTTTCATATATATATATATATATATATATATATATATATATATATATATATATATATATATATATAGGCATATTAGTTTCAAGATAAAACATAATCACCATTAACCTAGTGTTGCAACCTAGGGAAGGTTACTGAAAAGAATAATCAAACGAAGGTTGGTAAGGAACGATATTACTTAAGACAAGACCAACACATAAAAATCGTCAGGGGCGCGTAGATGTAGACAAATGCTAGAAGTGAGTCAAGTTAATTCCACAATGCATCTCCAACTCCTGAATATCTACCAACCGCACCACGCGGTCTATTTTGGAACAAGGCTGAATTTAATATGGGGTATCTGAATCCGTAGGCTCGAACAAAAATTCCCCGTAAACCCCGTACAAAAAGGGGTCGAATAGCTGTTTCCCGAGACAAGACACTGCCCTTCGACATAGACACGTCCAGGTATCCTCTCTGCCCGGAAGTAGAGTTTGACCAGCACAGCTGGAGAGGAATTTCCAACTGAAGACCAACATACAGTATTTACTACTGTATTTATTTGAATGGGGACTCATTATCGTCCGTAGGTATGCTATTACACCTAGTGTAGTTAGTCGAAAAGTATCTCAGTATATCACCATATTTTAATCGATGAAAAGTTGTAAATATGTGACATTAAATATGATTGTACATGTGAAGAAGGCCTTAGAATGTATCTGTCAAAAGGCAACAAGGAAAACGAAATTTATACATAGAATAACATGAAATATTCGAAAGTCAATTTTTAAAGCAATACAAAATTTATGAAAGATGAACAAATTTGATTTCGCATCGCTTAATGTGCTTAGGCTTTGACTCCTTCAATTCATCGTGAGCATACGTACACATACAGATTGATTTTGGGATAGCAAGCATTAAAATACATTTAGTATTAACAACCGTATGTCTGTCAGTAAAATAAAATAAAACTCAGGTCAAAATCGATGAAAGATTTCCCAATAACAGTCTGAGCAAAGGTCAAATCATCCGAAATATTTTATTTATTTTCTTTCGTTCATATTCAAAAAATAAACGATGGTCAAAATTGATTTTTTTGTCACGCGCCAAACAAAGACATTCCTCTATGTGAAGACAAATTAACGAAGAAGAGAATACAAAAAAAAATACAAAAACAAAACAAAATAAAATAGAAAACAAAAAAAATCGTTCATAAAAAAATCTGATAATGTCAAGCAAAACTGTAAGCTTCCTTTGTCCGTTCGAAATTTCAGATGATGAAATATTTTAACTCTCATATCATATAACCTTTATGACACTGAAATCATGTAAAAACTGTCAGAATGTCTTTTTTTTATATGGAATAGAGCAAGGGGCATGTATCTGTCAGTCACAATTACAGGCGTTCGTGTTTTCACAAGTCATCGTAATAGTAAACACGTGTCGTTTATTCACAAACATATCACACTACAAAAAACATCTTTAATAATAGCTTAGAATTAAATGCCCAACAACTTCCTATAGACACGGGCGTGCGTACCAAAACTCGATCATTCACCTTAAATACAAGGTGAGTGGGTTATGTGCCATGCATAATACACGATTAGGCGATCATGTATCTTTCGATACATGACTGACGAGGCAGACTTTTTTTCCACAATAGGCTGCTATTTCTTTCTTACTACGGTAGACCAGTTGCCATTCAAGGCTATAGAACCCGGTCTGTCATGATATTTACCTATAGCTGGGAGAGAAGAATAGTATCCATACCGTTCCCAAGGGTATTAGCAAGTAAGTGAATGCAATATATATATATATATATATATATATATATATATATATATATATATATATATATATATATATATATATGTATATATATAAGCAAATATATGGATATAGATCCGACAGTATGAAGAAAAATATATACGGAAAAAACAAACAAAAATCCTTATATGCAATTATGCTGTTTTAATGTTAATGTATTAAACGGAGCGCTGATCTTATAAAACTTTCAGTTATCTGTTTGGATAAGTCTTGTTCTTATGTACATCATCTTTGTCATGTTGAATTGATAATGTTAATTATATTTTATGAATATGTCCTGAAGATGTTTTATTAGACCGAAACGTCCGACGGTGACATATTAACATTAAAACAGCATAATTGCATATAAGATTTTTGTTTGTTTTTTCCGTATATATTTTTCTTTCATATATATATATATATATATATATATATATATATATATATATATATATATGTAAACCTAAAGCGCCAGGCAAACCTATTTAGGTTTCACCTACACGGATCGTCAGGGTATACTGGCCAAAGAGGTAAAAAATTGGAGCAGTGTATATAGTTTAAACCAAAAACAACCATGACCACGTGACTAAACAAAAAAACAAAAAAAAAGACAACAACAACAAAAAACCTAAGTAGGTTTACCAGGCTCTTTAGGTTTATATTAGTTTTGCTCTAATTAGAGTATTGAGCTCGTTCCGTAGTTATTTTTACTCGTTTTGGAGGGTTTTCTTTCTTTGGACTCTGGGCTTGAATTCTGTACGATTGTTTTCGCCTCAATTTCTTTTTTTATCTCTCATTTTCCTTGGTCATTGGTTTGTACAATCACAAGCCGAAATACCTAAGGTTTTTCCAAACGAGTACCACCATATATATATATATATATATATATATATATATATATATATATATAAACTTAATTTCATTTATTGATGAGCTTCCAATCTTTATGCTTAATTATTGATGAACATGTCACACCCCGCTATTTACCTATAGCTGAGTGGGGAGAAGAATAGGATTCATACCTTTCCCAAGGGATTAGCACATAAGTGAATGTAATGGATTTGACTGGAATTTGAACGCGGCTGTCTGATTCCTCAATCATAGCCGCTATCTATTACTCCACCGTGCTTCGTGTCTGGAAGGTATAAAACCATTTCGAAGCACCCAAGTATAAAATAGTTAGCTTGGCAACTAATGAAAGAAAATCTTACTACGAATGCGTGAACAGATATTCTTGAGTAAATTTCGCATTCGGCTAATTTGATTCACTTTAGGGTTTTTACAATATGAAAATTGGACGTTGAAGCCCGTGGTCGAAATTAAGAAGAACGTTTCGACGAAAGAGATACATTACATACAGTTTTTAAAGCTGCAAGGGATGTTGTAAAAAATGTGAAAGATTTTATAGTGAATATTATGAAGGAGAGTAAAACGCCGACACCCTAGGTAGGATAGGTTTTCATTGACTTCAATGTTCACATACATATATATATATATATATATATATATATATATATATATATATATATATATATATATATATATATATAGAGAGAGAGAGAGAGAGAGAGAGAGAGAGGGGGAAAGAGAGAGTAAGAAAGGGAGAAAAGAGTCAAAAAAGGTGATTGTCAGACTTAAAGCTCAGTGTTATCGTCAGATAGACTAATATGGCTCTGACGATTACTTCGAGGTGTGAAACAGGCAGCGATCATGTAGTCTTTATTCTTGTTTCCACACTGACTGGTTGTAATTGTTCTATTGTCGACATTGCTCTTCCACTATAAATAAAGCAATTTTTAAGAATATATATATATATATATATATATATATATATACACAGCTTCACCTTGAAAACGGAGGACGAAAGGCCAGGGCATATTTTTCTCATCAAGACTATTCCATCATAAAAATGATAAAATATAAAAATATTTCCTGGCCTGACGACATCTATTTAAAACTGGAAGCTTGCGTTGCTGGTGCAATAATTTATCTGTTTTATATTTTATATCGAACACTCATTATTACTGCATCTTTCATATTTGGAAAATAAATTAATATTTTATACGATTATATGGAAATTTATATATATATATATATATATATATATATATATATATATATATATATATATATATATATCTATATATATATATATATATATATATACATATATATATATCTATATATATATATATATATATATATATATATATATATATTATATATATATATATATATATATATATAAGCGATGTTTGGTGATACTTAAATTGTAAAAGAAATTAATTTGAATATTGAAGGACACATGGCACAGTGGCTAAAAAGCGTTATTTAGATCCAGTGACAGGTTAAGGCAGTAGAGGACTTTCAGGAAGGAAATTAACAGGTGATAACTGATAACTGACATCCATTAGACATGGCACGTGGAAGTAGAACTGTCTAATCCAGTGAGCGAAATAAGTTCGACGTTCCAACCACCTGAAGAAAGCCGGAGCTTACAATGGCCGAAACATTGTAATAAATATGGCGACAAAGATGAAGACAAAGATGAAGACAATAATCCGAATAATGTAAATACTATATATATATATATATATATATATATATATATATATATATATATACTAGTAGCATGGCCCGACGTTGCCCGTCCTTGATTCAAAAATCGTACGACTCATACACCAATTGCTATCACTTGACTTAAAATATTTTTTGCCCTTTCTAACCTTTAAAGAAGTGAGGATCGAACTCTCAACTCAGGTGTAATTTAATTTGCGAGACATGTTTGCTAACCATTACACAACGTTGAGTGCTATCCACGCTGTTATAGTGATTTACTTTGTGTAGCAAATATGTGGCACAAGGCCGGGTGTATTGAGTACCCAGTAAGGATTGAATTCTCTACTCAGATGCAATTTATTTAGCAAACCATGTTTTCTAACTATTATATAATGTTGAATGCTCTCAACGCTGATTTTACTTTGCATAACACAGAGGTGGCACAAGGCCGGGAGTATGGAGTACCCAGTGAGGATCGAACTCTCTACTCATTATTAATTATTTGAGCACAAGCAAGGCAATGAAGCCACTAAGACGCAAGGGGATTTTTTGTGAGTAAATGTATATGAGGAAAAGAAAAGATTATTAAGAAGAGACAGTAATAAAATCACTGGATTTAAGAAGACAAAAATAACGATTGGCTTTGCATTTAAATTTTTGTAGATCAAATTTGACTGGACAGCAAGAAGCTGGAAGTGAGTTCCATATAAGACATAAGTATTATGAATCTATTAATATATTATTGTATTATTATTATTATTATTATTATTATTACAGTGTAACCCGGATATAAGAGAGTTGTCAGGACCGGAGAAGAAGTCTCTTATATCCGGGTTTCTCTTATATCCGGGTCGGGTCTAATTTATATACATTAACACAGGTTCTAATTTGGGACCAGGGAAAATCTCTCTTATATCCGGGTTTCTCTTATATCCAGGTCTCTTATATCCGGGTTACACTGTATATTATATACCATTTAATATATTAATGTGTTATGCATTAAATGTCGTTATATATTATTTTTTTCTCGGAATTTTTCCTGATCTGCAGACCCCCACCCCCGAAAATGTCATATCTTGTAAATAAAAACAGTTATTACTTGCCTGAATAAAATGTCCACTACATTCTCCATACATGTGACAGCCATTCTCTAAATTATGTAAGTGCTTATACATTAACAATACCCATTCTGTTGTTATATCTTTTTTCATTTTTACATATACCATCCAGTATTTTTACATATACCATCCAGTATTTTTACATATACCATCCAGTATTTTTACATATACCATCCAGTATTTTTACATATACCATCCAGTATTTTTACATATACCATCCAGTAATTGCTTTGCATTGATATTTGTTATCCAGTGAAAAAAAAAAAAATCCAGTTTTTAAATTTTATATACCATCCAGATTTTTTTACATATACCAGTATTTTTACATTTCCAGTATTTTTTACATTCCAGTATTTTTAATATCCAAAAATCCAGTAAAAAAAAAAAAAAAAAATCGTTGTTGTAAATATTTGGTAATTTAAACAAGATGTTTACTTCATGATAATATTCAATATTTCTTTTTTTAAATATAAAAGCAAGAACGTTAAAGAATAAAACGAGTCATTTTTTGCGTGCATTTATTTTTAGTTCTGACTGATGAAGAGAAGGCTGATTGAAAAAGGAATGACTTAGCAACAGTACAAAGGAAGTGATGGAATGAAGCTCCTGGTGTGACTCAATGAAGAGAAATAACACTATAACTTCTTTCTTTCTTTTTTGCATGGCGTCTCGAAAGTTGACATTTTAGACATTCAATAACTGATGCGAGACGAATTTTTTTTATATTTTTCTTGAAATAAAAAATTATTCTATTTAAAATAAAAAATGTCGGGTGTTTCACTTGATTTTTTTTTTAATTGCACCCCCGCTCTAGTGATCAGCTTAAAGATGGAAAAACAAACTCATCCCGTTACATCTCGCGAGAATAACGTGTGACTCACTTTACCGTCATAAGACATTTTCTCGTTTCATTTTATATCGTACAGATTTGTTTTTTAAATTTCGAATTAAAACCTTTTCTTTTGTCCAAGCGGACGTTTATACCCCGTGTTTGTTGGTGTTTATATACCCCGTAAATAAAGTAAACGTTTGGAATTTGAGTAATTATGTCTATATGTAAGAGTAAAAAGCTTTTTTTTTAGTTTTGAAAATAAAAAAATAAAAAAAACCTTATTTACGTTTTATTACTGATTTCACTGCGATTTTGAAATTTCAAAGACACGTGTTTATTAAAGTGATTGAAAAAAAAACAGTAGAGATGAAAGCAAAGTAAAATAAAAAATTTACTCTAAAATATTTATAAAAACTGCGACTTCATTTCTCACACAACAAAAAAATTTATTGCATCAGCTGTAAATAATGAGCTCTACACAAGACATCTTAAATCTTATATTTTAATTATCGCATTTTACAAGCTTAATCATAATCTATATATAATTATTTCTATGCATACTTGTATGAGTCACGTAGCAATTATATGAACATGATGCTACTGATGAATAGAAAAAAAAGGTAAAGATCAAAAAAAGAACACAAAAGAGAATAAAGCGGTAGAAAATGTAAACATTTGTTTCAATATCAGAACTGCTGGCGTTGGAATTTTTTCAACTGTTTCTATGAAATCTCATTTACTTAAAGAGAACAAAACTCGTGACTATTATAAGTTGATTCATTCGGACCATCTGTGCCTAGAAAGTTATTTAATAGACACACGGTATAAAAGAGTTTTAATTGTATACCCAGCGTAAAAGTAACAATAAAGACGTATGACAATAGGGGTATTGAACAAAGAAATATCAAAAAAGGGGACAAGAGAGGTTCTTGCAATAAAATTAATGATTACCCACTAAATCTTATTTATTATCTGTGAATTTCCATGAAATTGTGTGGAAAGACAGCGGAGTGATTTCCGGTAGGATCCCTCAGGATCTGGAATTGTGAGTTCCCCTGACTGACTATTTAATTTATTCTATTGTTTATCCCATAGTTGGAGGTAAAAGTAGAAATAGATCCATCCCTTTCTCGAGTGCAAAGTGAGCAAAATAGATTCTAATAGACTTGACTCCGGCTCGGCGTTTCCAGCTTCCACACCGATAAACCTTACATTTCCTCCCCGTTTCTATATTTGGGGTTAATTTCTATAAAATCGTCTAATATAAATTCTATTTTCTTGTCAAGAACAAAATAGCCCTTATTAATCAATTTATAGTAGTGAAAGATTATGTTTTCTTTCAAGGGATGAGATTTCATACGAACTGCTAATAAATATTCACTTTTAATATTGAAACAGACTATTTTTTAATCATTTCATCGCAAGCAAGGCAATAAAGCCACCAGGACGCAAGAGGTTAATAACTGTTAGAATATACTGGAAGAAATACTATTAAAGAGAGTTGACGATTAATGTACAATCATTGAATTTAAATTTTTGAAAATGAAGGTTGACTGAGAAGCAAAATTCTGGAAGTGAGTTCTGCAAACGAGTAGTGCAATAGAAGAAATTGTTAGCATAGAACTTACATATTGCCATTTCAGATGTAAAATGTTGCAACCTTGCCGCTAATCTACACCCTGTCTGAACTTATTAAGCAACTCATATTAACTTCAATAATTCAAATTTGGTTTTAAAAAAAATTGTCAAATTTTACACAGTCAATTTAGATGACAAAACAAAGCCTGGGATAAAATTTTAGGTAGCCTCACTATATTTAATTAATTTTATTTATTATTTGATGTATTCTAAAAACTGCCGTCTGAAGTTATTAAGAAAGAACACATCATTTTACATTTTTGCAATAAAAAATTAAAAATCATCAAAAATTGATCAACACCTATAATAGAACAAGTAACAAACACATATAAGTTTTTGAATCCTTTTGAATATTTTAATAAAGTGACCTCAATAACAGGCAGTAATCCATTGATTTTGTTGAATTTTTCTTTTTTACTTCAGCTGGTTCAATTTCGTACGTGGTGGTTTTAATTCGTTCCTACAGGTCTGCTTTGCTGTCATATTTTTTGTCATTTTCAAATAATTTCCCATTCACAACTGACCATATATTTTCAGTCTGATTCAAATCGGGATTTGATGGTGGCCATTCTATTATCTTCACTCCTGTAAAAATTTTAGGTTATCCCCCCTCCCAACCCCCCCCAAAAAAAAAAACTAATGGGTAACCTTAGATACATGAGGAGTATTGTTGTGTATAAGTACACATTTCACTTTGAAACTGTGAATCTGAGTCTTATACCATTAAAAGAAAGTGTTGTTCATGAAATCCCAATAGCTAACACTGTTCAGTTTAACTCATTCATCTACATCGAATGGTCCTGTAATGGTTTGGTCGACAATCCCATCCCATATCATCACGCTGCTGCCTCCTTGCTGCATTCTTTTAGCCACATCTACATCGGATAAAATCCATCATTTAGACCATCCATCAGATCTATTGAGTGGCACCCAAGATTCCACCTTGAAAATTACTTTCCAAGGAGGAATCAATTTTTATGTAATTCTTTGTCCAATACTGGCGCTTTGAAATATATGCTTTACTGAAAGCCTAGGAGATTTCTTGGCAGATCCCAGTTTGCGAAGTATTCTACACGTTTTGTCCTCTTAGAATCTCTCAGTTCCAGACTGTACAAAGATCTAAGTACTACTCTAAAGTGCTTGTTTCGCTAGAACTCGGTTTATTTTACGTTCTCCTTGAGGAAACAAGCTCTTAAATCATTTTCCTTTATATTTTCAACAACCTTCTTTATCGTTCAATGATCTGTGCGAAAGTCCATTGATATCCCAAATGTGGACATTCCCTCACACAATAACTTTGTTATTTTCTGTTTTTAGCGTTTGTTAGACCCTTTGCATTATCCATGTTTCAAAATATATTATAGAAAAAGGGAAAAAAAAGCTTTATTAGATTTTGGAGCTCTTAAATTAATATTGGTTTAATCTGCATAATAAGTTCGATCAATCCATTTTCCTAAATTCCAAATAGCTCAAAATATGACCATTAAAATGGCTAAACATTTAGTTACAGATGTTACCTAATGCGGAAATAGACTAGTTTAAATTTGACAAATATTGAGTATGGATATTTTGAGTTTTTGTTTAAGCCTTTAACCCCAAGTAAAGCGAGAGTGAGACTAGCCCGCAAGGGGTTGCAGAGAATGAGAGTAAGGTGAGAGGTTTGAGGAAAGGATAAAGAGATGGACGGAGATCAAGACCAAGGAGTCAGAATATGCCGATTGATATTACATTTGCAATCAGGGAAGCAAGTAAGAGAAAGAGGATTCCACTGTCAGGAAATGTGAGAGAAAAATCTATTGGACTAGAAGAGTGAAAGAGTGGGACCAAGATGCCAACCCAGTAGCATGCTTCAATTCATGCAGTTGGGGTACCAGTAAAAATAGCCCGTCAGAGCAGTTGTTATTATTGAGGTTTATGTGATTTACATTATAACTTTAGACGGGTTGTAATAATGCGCTTAAATTCATAAAATCTATGTACCATAGAGAATAATTCTTCAGAACAATTAACACGAAAGTATTTATAAAAAATGTACATGTTAGTTATTTTACGGAATTGGAAAATGGACTGTGAGCCGACAAATTAATCAGGACCAATAAAATTGCAGATTCTTGTGGGGGTTTTATCAAGAATCTCTAAATATATAACAGAAGCACGAGACCCGATTTGGTAGCAATATTCAGAGAAAGGATCAATCGTAGACTTATATGTTAAGTAGATTCTGTGAGTAAAATTGTCTAACACGACACAGTGAACAAACTTTCTGATCGGCAGATTTAAAATTTCTATCGCTTCATTCTCTTTTGTTTTTGTTACTCAATTTCTCTCTCCGTGTCTCGCTATTCATCAGTAGCGTCTACAAATATGTGTACACGGATTATGGTTTAAGTATGTAGAATACGGTATTTAAAATATAATATTTAGAATGTCTTGCGTAAGGCACAAATTTACACCGCGTTTTTTTACTGATGGAACCCAGTTTATATATATATATATATATATATATATATATATATATATATATATATATATATATATATATGTGTGTGTGTGGGGGGGTGTATAGTACTTTGTCTAGCTTTTGGAAAGCATCTTTCACTATTCCAGTGTATATATATATATAAACTGGGTACTATATCGAAAAGTTCATCAAAACAATTACCAACTAGTTATTTATAGAAAAGGCACATGGAAACCTATGTTAATGCGGTGAGGAAAGGAAATAGGGCCGAGATACCAGATCCGGACCATTAACATTGCAGTTTTATAATAATAACTCATTCACAATGTGCGCTATAGTTTCATCAGATTCATAAATTCTGCAAAATGGTGGCATCACTTTGTGGATATACATCCTGATATCATTTGTATTGATAGTCATATTATTGTGCTGCTATTATTGTGATTTCAGTTTCCATCTTCAAAAGAACAAACTCTTTCAACCAATTTCTTGTTACTTTGCCTCAAATTCCTTCTTTTGATTCCTGTTGTTCTTAAGTCCTTTTGAATCAACATCATTTATTTCCTTTTTCAAAATTTGTTTCTTTCTCACAGTTTACATAATATTAAAAGTAAACCCTATGTTATATGACCATTGGGTTAAATAAACTACTTTACATGTGTATTCTTCTATATGACCTTTTCCTCCAGGACATTGGCCATGATGGGTATCTCTAACCACTTATTCCTTGAAGATCGGAGCAGCGTTTATCCTCTTGCCAAGTCTCCTTCCTCCATTCCATCATCTATTCACACAAATTCATCGGGTAGGTAGGACGTGTCACCTGTCTCTTTTCCTTCGACGTGCCTTATTCTACAAGCCGTCTTTCCTCATTATGTCCATAAAAATTCAACTATATCGTTCTGATTCCGAGTATACGTTTTTCAATTTTCCTTAATATTTAGTCGTTGCTTAGGCAGCTCCGCCCATAGTATTCTCAGCATCCTTCTGTAAGACACATTTATAGAACCTCCAATGTTCTCTGCCACACAAGAGGATTGACATTACATAAGACTTTATCCCGCTTCCTGTTTCTTAGTACTTTGTCTAGCTTTTGGAAAGCATCTTTCGCTATTGATGTGTACGTTCGGAGATCGCTGTTGCATTTCCCATCCTCTTTTAAAAGACTTCCCGGTTATTTACACTTCTGTACTTGATGGATGTTGACATATCCAAATCCATGTTTGCCTCGTGGATTATTTTTTTCCCTCTTGCTGACAACCATTCTGTTTTCTGATAGTTTCTGTTTCGTCTTTTCCTTTTTGCGCTTAAATTCATGCTTTGTAATATGTTATATTTCAGCGCTTTTAATGATTTACGCCTAAAAAACGCAAAAAAAGCCTCAAAGATATAATAAATTACAGAGCTTACTATCTAAACAGAATGCAAAATAATTTAAGAACATATTGAAGTGTTATTTTAACGAACAGAGCAATTCTTACAATGTATACATTCGTCATTCTTCTCTTAAAAGACGAAATTGTATTAGTTTTGTGTCCCCGTGATTGATACTTGAATAATATAATATATATATATATATATATATATATATATATATATATATATATATATATATATATATATATATATATATATATATATATATATGAATCATAATACTAGTATTGAAAAAAAAATCGGTTGGCTCAACTTGTAATATAACAAATTGATGTCCGAGGAAAAATTGAAAAAAATCAAAAAAGGAAGAGCCAAGAATATAACTCGAACCAAACTTCTCGTCAAGTGTTTGAGCTCCAAGTCCAATGAAAAAAACAAAACAAAAACAAACGAGTAAAAGACTAAACGTAAAAACTTAGTAGAGCCAAACCAAAAATAATCCTAAGGAGCCAGGCAAACCTACCTAGGTTTCACCTAAACGGATTTTCAGGGCAAAACTGGCTAAAAAGGCAAGTAATGAAACAATATTTATTGATAAAACCAAATAAAACCATGAACATTTGACAAAAAAAATTATAAAAATAAATAGTACTTACAACATGTTACTCTAATAACCAGCTTTTCTTATGCCGGCACCTACTAAGAATTTCAGATTTTTGGTTTAATAAATTTTGGGGTTCTTTCTGGATAGTGATAGCTAGATTTTCCTCCATGCATAGTGAACAAAATTTATCCCCCAAATTTTGTTACTTGCCTTTTTATCCAGTTTTACCCAGAAGATCCGTCTAGGTGAAACCTAGGAAAGTTTGCCTGGCTCCTTAGGATTATATATATATATATATATATATATATATATATATATATATATATATATATATATATTATTAAAAAACGCAGATTGTGTGTGTGTGTGTGTAACGTTTATATATTGGATTGGCTTTCCTACATTTTTCAACCGATTTCAACAAAAACTTCACAGGACTACATAAAATTACCTTGTGGTGGTTCTAACAGCACCAAAAATAGGAAAAAATATAATTGTTTTTTGTACAAAATCAATTTGAAAACACGATTAAGAGACATCGTGAAAATGAAAGGGGACAACTCAAATCAGGTTGTTTGTGTGTGTGGGTTCCTTTAAATATGGGATCGGATTTCCTACATTTTTCAGCCGATAAAACAAATCTTCACTTTTTTTTTTGGCAGGTAGTGTTTCTTATTCTCTTGCACACTTTTTTCTTTATTTTTAATATTCAGAATACTTTAAAATTCCATTTACAAGACAATTATTTATAATAAAATTCTATTCAATCGGTAGAGACTCATAACGATTGAAAACAATGTTTTTGTTTGAGTTTGGGGTTGACCAATTCGTAAAAAAAAAAAAAAAAAAAAAACTAATTAAGACATGCGTGTCCGTCGACCTTAAACAATAATCTAACGATCTCTACTGATTGTACGAATACAAACATCGGATAAATTCTTTATCTTTAGGAAAGATAATGAAATCTAAACATACACAAGTCCTAACTAAAAAATAATAACCGGAACGGGAAACTACTCTAAATACACATGCTGTCCAATTTTTTACTGTATTCAATAAGTAAAAATCATAAATTGTAAAAGATTATTATTACAGAAAGGCTACTAAATGAATAAGATTTGTTAGATCATAATTAATAAACCCAAATAAAGTTAATATTTTTTGCATTAGAAACAACGAGTGGAAAATATATTCAAATCAGAATTCTAATTATGAATCAAACAAGCAAAATATGCAATTTCTTTAAACTGTATTCAATAAGTAAAAATCATAAATTGCAAAACTAAAAGATTACAGAAAGGCTACCTACATTTTTCAACCGATTTTAACAAAACTTCACCTTTTTTTTTGGCATGTAGTGTTTCTTATTGTCTTGCACACTTTTTTCTTTATTTTTACATTCAGAATGCTTTAAAAATTCCATTTACAAGACAATTGTTTATAATAAAATTCTATTTAATCGGTAGACTCATAACGATTGAAAACAATGTTTTTGTTTGAGTTTGGGTTTGACCAATTCGTAAAAAAAAAAAAAACTAATTAAGACATGCGTGTCCGTCAACCTTAAACAATTTTATTTTTCAGCCTTTATGACGGTGGATACTTGATCTATATCTTAATTTTATATCCCCGGGCAAAGCCGGGCTTAACTGCTAATATATATATATATATATATATATATATATATATATGTTTGTATAGTACGAGGCCAAAAATGGACGCACCTATAGAAATTGATTTTTGCATTTTTACCACGACAAGTGAGTAATAAAATTCGTTTAATATAGGGTATTAATACAGGTGTACATATGTACATTATACATGCAAAAAATGATTTAGTATTTTGTTGGGTAAACTTTCTCTTTAATAACGGCTTTAATTCTTCGTGGCATGTTATAGACTAAATTCTTTAGTAAATAAACATTCTTTGGTGATTTTTCCAGCATTTCTTTAATTCGAGAAAATGCTCATCTCCAGTGTTAACTTTCCTATTACTGGTTCGCTTGTTCACTATCACCCAATGGTGTTCAATTGGCTTAAGTTCAGGACACTGATTAGGCCACTGGAAGAATTAGGAAATATTAAAGCAAAAGCTTACCCAACAAAATACTAAATGATTTTTTGACTTGTATAATTTACATATGTACACCTGTATTAATACACTGAATTAATAAACGAATTCTATTACACACCTTTTCTTGGTAAATAGAATATATATATATATATATATATATATATATATATATATATATATATATGTGTGTGTATGTGTGTGTGTGTGTGTGTGCATGCGCGTTTCGAATAAAATCTAAGAATCCCGACAAAGTTGTCAAGAAATTTGACAAATGGGAAACGCTTTATTGAAAATAGATTTGTTTACAAGTTTCGCCATTCTAGGCTTGGAAATCAAAGGTGGGAAAATATATTAAGACCTTTCAACAAGAACTAAGAATTATGATGACAACATGTACATCATCTTTGTCATGTTGTATTGATAATGTTATAATTTATGAATATGTCCTGAAGATGGTTTATTAGACCGAAACGTCCGACGTTGACATATTAACATTAAAACAGTATAAATTGTAAATAAGATTTTGTTTGTTTTTTTCCGTATATATATATATATATATATATATATATATATATATATATATATATATATATATATGTGTGTGTGTGTGTGTGTATGAGTGTGTGTGCGTGTCTGTCTGTACGGAGAGAGATAATGAAAGAGAGAAAGAGACAGCCAGAAAGACAACGGCAGACAAAATTCATACGAGAAATCATAGAACCAGTTCCAGGCAGGAAACTGCTAAATTGGACAAAATATGGTAATGAAGGATGGATATAAAATATAAAATGATATGATATCCACTGACCACGATCCTGGCAAAATACACCTAGTGAATATAGCTGAGTAATTGAATTTTAATTTAATGTCCATTTAATTTAAAACTTATAATTTAGTAATTATTTTAGTCTGGGTAGCGTTATGTTGAACTCATTTTTGCAGACGTTGCATAAAATACACGGACTCGTTGACTCACTAAAATAGGTTAAAAGACAACGACAACTCATGAGTATACGAAGCGTTATAGAGAAATGTGTGCGTGAATAGGAGTATAGAGAAGAATAAAATGAGTCTTTAAAAAATTGACAATCGAATATTGGATTTCATATGCGCAAATGTGTGGAGTTGTCTCTTTCCCTCGTTTGTTTTCGCAAGATGCCATCCGACTCACCATTTCTGTGAGTCATTGCGTCTGCGAAGGAAATTCTTGAACTTTGGATATTTTTAGATTTCTGATAAAGAATCGTCGATTAGCATTTTACTCTTAATCGTTCCAAACCGCCACGCTCATGTTTTCCACCTGCACTTTATTCTTTGAAGTTGAATTTAGCTTCCATTCTCCTCGTATGACGTCAGACATTATTCCACATGCTGACTCTTCTCTATGCATGGGATGAAATGTCTAAGACGGCTGCGCAGCATCGCTATATCTTCCCTGAGTATCTATTAATGCACAGGTGCTAGGGTTTTCTTGAAATATTCTAATATAGAAATAAACAACAATATATATCTTAAATAATATTTTCTGAGGTAAGGATTAATTATGGAAAAAACTCCTGAGATTATGTTTCCCACTCAATTCTAACTTAATCTCTCTAAATCTTGAGTAAACCACTATCTTGTAGCATATCTACGGATGATAATGGCTATGTATGTCCTCGTTCTAATAAATACAGTAGTAAATACTGTATGTTGGTCTGTAGTCGGAGATTCATCTCCAGCTGTGCTGGTCGAACTCTTTGCCTCCGAGCAGAGAGGATCCCCAGACGAGGCTATGTCGAAGAGCAGTGTCTCGTCTTGGGAAACAGCTATAGTTTGATATCCTGCTGTTGGGGATTCGTCTCAAGCTGTGGTGGTCAAACTCTCTGCCTCGAGGCAGAGAGGTTCCTCAGACAAGGCTATGTCGAAGAGCAGAGTTTCGTTTCGCGAAACAGATACCTAACGACGTTTTATACTGGTTCTACGGGGAATTTTTGGCCGAGTCTACAGGCTCGGATACCCCACATTAAATTCGGCTTTGTGTCAAATCTGACCGCGTGTGACGGTTGGTAGATATCCTGCTGTTGGAAAGTTATTGCGGAATTCATTTGACTCACTTCTAGCTGTTGACTACTTGTTCTCCCCGCCGCTGGCGAATCTTATTTGTGTTGTTCTTGTCCTAAGTATTAGCATTCATTACCAACCTGCTTGTGATTATTCTATTCAGTAGCCTTCTCTAGGTTACAACATTTTGGCGACGTGGATTAGCCAAAATTACAACAATATCCCAATAATATACTCATATTAGTTACTCTTTTCCAACATTATAATACCTTATTCAGCAACCCATTACCTTGAGTGGCTCTTAGGTCTTGCATTTGGGGAATAGTACTATAAAAAATGAATGTAATATTTCTCTGTGTATACTTTTTTTGTCTCTTGAAATAATGAATTTTGAAATATTAGTTTGTTTACCAATACTTATGTCGAAGCGTCAACGAAGTGAGGTTATCGTCTAACAAATTAGTCAGGATAAAATTATTTACAGTCGAAAAAAAAAACTATGGTTTTACAAATTATATGACCCCTATTTCTTATAGGATAACGACCATTAAGATATATACAGGACGCGATGGGTAAATTGTTGCCGTTTTATATTTTAATTTATTTTATGTTTTTGAGATATCATTGTTAGTTTCATTTTTGCGAAATTTAGACGACAATTTGCCCATTGCAACCTGTATATTGTTTTCGTGTATGCAGTTTAGCGGGTGGCCCTGGTTGCAACATCAGAGTCAGGAAATGAAATCTATGTCTGACAATCTAGCTCATGGCATAGTCAGCAGACACATGACAAGGACAGACAAGGAGTGTTTCATTTGCTGCATCATATGAGATCAGCTTACCACCTTTCCTTTTTTAGGAGTTACATCCCTTCAGGATCATAGCTCTCCATTGGGTTTGTTTTTCACCATCCCTCCAGTTCCTGGTTTTACCAGCCATTTACGGCTTACGACTATATCACGCTGAAAGACTGATTATTGTCGGATCAACGAAGTTAAGCAACGTCAGTACTTAGATGGGTGACCGCTTGGAAATATCAGGTACTTTAAGTTTCGATCTGCGGGAGGTGTCAAGGATAACGTTTCGGAATTAAGATCAGAGAGCCGAGTATCAGTTCCAGTTGGGTTTGTTATATTTATTACGGGTAAATGCCCTTGGTAAAGGCATGTGTTCACCTATTTTCCCCTCCAAGCTATGGGTTAATGAGTAGGAATTGTATCAATAAATCATTATTACTTTTTAAAAAAATCTTACAATCTAAAAATGAACAATGTTCAAAAGGTTGATAAACCGTAAAAGATAATTCAGTCAATCAATTAAAAGCCATCCTTTTAACACAAGCTCCTTAGGTAGGTTACTTGACACTTTACTCCATCCTCCTTAGCTTCAATATATCTTATGTCAAATACTTCAAGCTCTCTTGCGTAATGGAAATTTCAAATATAACATTCTGATTCTGAGGATAATCGTACTTTTTACTTTCTTTTGCCACGGTATTTTCAGCATCATTTTGTACAGTCACACTTCTTTTGAATTTAAATCTTTTCTTCATCCGTGATAACATTGTCCAGGATTCTCTATCATTCCCTGTGAGGACAAGAATTACATAACAGTTCAGCACTCTTTCCTTTGTTTCTAATTGTTATATAGGAATAAAATGTCGCTGCTGACACTTGAGTTTGAACATAGATCGCCAGTGTGCAAATACAGGCGATCCCATCATTGAATTAATTGGATCACGTGGCCATAGAATAAACGCATAAGTAGAAAGTAGCGTGACGTCCAAACGATTATTATTTCTAGTCTATCCTCTATTACTATTCGGATCGCTATTTCTACTCTATCCTCTATTACTATACGAACCGCTATTCTCTACTCTATTCACTATACTATTTCTCTATTCGGACAGTAAGGATCACTTTTGGAGCGAGTATTATCGAGCAAGTACTATTTGTGAGAATGATATTCCAAGGCGCCTGACATCAGTATTGTTCAACGGTGTTACTATAGTTGTATCTATGGTTGTAAAGGCTTTATTGCAACGAGCATTACGAAAGTGACAATGACTATTCGCTGACATTACAAAAGTTTCAAACGAGTCTTCGTTGACATCACAAAAGTAATGAAATCTTCTTGTTTCAGATTTTGCTTAGATTTTAGAAGTCATCCGTATTCCGTAATGCGGCTTCGTATTTCACTCATCGTATTCATTTATACACCACCCATGTAAATTAAAGAATATTAAAAGGCTTCTATTCGAAATTATAAGAACTTCATCTTAGGTCGTCGTTTACAACGATCGAAACGTCTCAATTATAATAACTAGAATTTATATAAATCAGTTTATATTCAATAATAATTCATCAATTCAAATAATAATTATTGAACTCATCTTAGTATCCATTAAAGGAATTCCAAGTGGTGTAAGCATGGATGTGCGGTTGGCGTAATAGATAATGGCTCGGAAATGTCAATAGGAGAAACGAGTTCCAATTCAAGTTGGCTTTACTTACCAGCAAATAATCTTGGAAAACGTATGAAAACACATCTTCTCTTCCCAGCTATGGGTTAAATAGTAAGACTAAAGGTTTACATTGTTATCAAAAATATCTTAGAATCTAAAAATATTCTCTGGCTTTAAATAACTTGCAATGGTTTTATAAGTTATAGAAAACAAATCACTCAGGCAGTCAATCTAACAATGGCCATAATTTCCATAATATTTGACGCTTTGATTCTAAAACAGTATAATAAATGTTTATGTGGTTCTTTGTACTTGACTAAACCTATGCAAATCTCTCCACCCCCACCCCCAGATATGGCTTAATTACTAAGACTGTTATCACTATTTATCTTAAGAAATATTACAATCTAAAAATTTTGTTGGGCTTTAAATAACCTGCAAAGTGTTGATAAACTGTAAAAAATGAATTGATCAGTTAAAAAAAACAACTGATTAGCTACACATGCATGTCATTTAGATTTATTTACATTCTCTGAAATATAAATGTATAGAAATTAACATGGCTACCAAATAAAGGGCTCAGTTTATATATTGATTGTAATATAGAGTTGATCACGCATTTTATTTGCTTGCTGGTAAGGCTTGGCGTTGTGTTCGTGCAGCGTTACAATTTCTGTACGCTTCATTGGAGCAACGTCCATCGCAGACAAATGGCCGTAGGACAACGAATCGACAGTCTAGACAATAATGTCTAGGCCCGATAAAAATCCGATGCAATCACAGATGACGCAATGCGTTTCATGGCCAGATTAATTTCATCATAAACTCTGAAAATAGATTAATATTGCTGCACATCACTGCAAATGACGTAATCTGGTGAAAAAATAGAAATCGATTACATCCTGTCATTCCAGCTGATCTAAAGCTGCCCGTATGTTGAAAGAAAGGAAACTAAAGCAGTTATTTCAATTAATTTGCACAAGGTTGTATTTGGGTTCAAAACCGGTGTCGATTGAAAACTACCCGCCAGAACAGCCTATGTTGCAAGTCACGTGAGGAACAACATGTAAAAGGTAACTTTAAACGAGGCCACATGTCAATGCTGACTCAAATATAATCGGTAAATATTTATTTATTCCCGAATCAAGGCAATGCTTACAGATATAAGAAGAACAATATTTAATTATTCCAAAACAAAGAAATATTTACAGAACAAGATATAGACAATAAAGTAAAGGATTATTAAATCAAGTATAAATCGATAGTACATGTATAAACCTAAACCAGGTTTTGTTTGGTTTTAGTTTGGTTTGTATTTCGGCATATCAACCTCCATCGGTTATTGTGGTAGGTAACGCAACAACTCAACTGGTGATAGCAGGTAGGAACAAAGCAAACAGCAAAACGAGCCTGCTTTATACAGCCGAGGACCGACCACGATTTGCATGCGAATGACGAGACAACGAGATTTCGCGTTAGCTAACCGAGACCGCCCGGCATAAAATATGGGCGCCGCCATTTTGGTTCCTTTTACCGCTGGAAGGACCGGAGTTTGCACACTGCACAGATTCGCACGCGTTTCCGAGGTAAGCCATTTTCACAATTTTCCCCACAGTTATTTAATGTCAACAAGATTTTTTTTATTGGTAGTAATATTTTTTTTCAAAAATCTGTTGCTGATATTAATGTATTACATGTAATAACTTTTTCTCAAAAAGATATTGTGTGACTATATTTCTGAGATGAAGTATTATGTACACTATTTACATTATTCAGACTATTTTTCTCATCTTTGTCGCCATATTTATTACAACATTTCGGCCATTGTACGCTCCGGACCCCTTCAGGTGACTGGAATGTCGAACTGAACCCTTTATTTCTCTAACTGGGGTAGACTGTTCTAGTTCCACGTGCCATGTTTTTAATGGATGTCAGTTATCAGTTATCTCCTGTTAATTTCCCTCTGAAAGTTCTACACCGCATTAACCGGGTATTGAACTCACACTCTTTCGGTCCTGTCACTGGATCTAACTAACGCCTTTATCCAATGTGTCATGTGTCCTTGAGGAAGAAGGCTGGAGCGTACAACGGCTGAAACATTGCAATAAATATAGCGACAAAGATGAGGACAATAGTCCGAATAATATAAAATGTATTGCTTGTAAAATTTTTTACAAAAATGTAATGCTGGTATTAAAACCTATTTTTACATTTTCATAGTGTTTTGAACCAAGTTTGGGGGTTAAATATTTGCTCATAGCTGGGAACCTATCAGGTGCTACCACTCCGGGTCAGGGTGGACCTGGGAACACCAGCAAGGTGGTTCCAAGATCTTCAAAACCACCTTGCTGTCGGATGTATTCTAGCATCTTACCCAGGACGTGGATGTATTTTATCGTCATAGGCAGGACAGCCTAAACCAGGTAAATGCTTCTACACCGATATGAACGACCTAGATTTATCTATATTTACAGCTGTATTTAATAATTATAACCGTGCACTATACTGAACAGAGATAACATATATTCAGTCTTTCTTTTAGATTATGCTGAAAAGTAAACGATGAATTAAATCGATTCAAAACATATTTGCTTTGGTTCTGTGTATCCCCGCTACTGAAAGTCAGGAACCATGGACAATTCTACCATCTCCTCTCCCTCGATTGTCCTCCCTGTCATTTCTGATGTCATCGCAGTTACGGTTTTTTGTGTATATATGTTATATAACTAGTGAGCGAGTCAAAATGACTTAATTCCCTTTATAGTCTACCAATAGAAGGTTGACAAATCAGAAGCCGCAGAACATTGTATCTGTTGTGTATAAAGGCGGCCATCTTTGTTTACCCTACCGGAATGACCAGAGCCAACTTGTGAGGCGAACATGACAGACGGAAGAACTACGCTCTGCTGCGATATCCACTGCGAACCTAAACTACGCTTTCCTACTGTCTCCGAAATATTCACTGCCAACCTCTGGATTCTATACTCGAGGACGACCGTCATGAATGTGTAACAATCGCCTGGGTCTTCCTCTCGGTATTCTGCCATAGATGCATCTCCGGAACATATTAGACTCCAATGACAAAGTCGAACTAATACAGTTTTCGCTTCTTTATGGTCTCGACTAACAGCCTCTCTTTTCGCATCTCCTCCGCTGCTGATTCATTTGTTTTATGGCCCGCCCATCAGATGCGCCATGCTCGCCTATAATAAGTTGCCTCGAAAGGCATGTTTGGTACCATCTGCGGCTTTCACTGTCCATGATTCACAGATACGCAATACGAACTAGGGGTCTCCTCGAACTTCACCCTATTGATTTTCTGAAGAGCGCGGCCTTTCACCATGAGCGTTTAGTGACCTACATGCATAATTCTGTTTCTAACTGAGATGTGAAAGAAACGTATATATATGGCCAAGAGTTATCGGGTTATTGAATAAGGTGGTTGGAAGTGTGTACAGAAATGCTGATCAAAAAAGACTTCATGTGGAACACTCGTATAGAATGGGAGGATTTAAAGGCTTAAAGCGTTAAAATCGTTAATGTGAAAGCACACATTGAGATATGAAGCTAAGATAAAAAAGAGAATGTTTCTTTCTCTTTTCTTTCTGATAATCAAACCGGTGATGTAAACAGTCTGACATTTGAGAAATGTAAAATGTAAGTCGAAAAAGATTTGCGCGGCAGGAACACCCTTGAATGTGCAGAGAATTATTTGGAAAGTTGTCAAACAACGATAATTCTTTGCCGTTTTGAAATAAATTTCGAAAAAGCAAAAATACTCATCGGGAAAAATAATTTTTTGAATAGTTGGCTGTTTTGTTTTTTTATTTCAAACTTATTATAGGCTGGGAAGCGAATATGAATAAAGCCCAAAATGTAAACAATGGGATTTTAAATAGGTCATTTTGACAGTCGAAAAAAATTCTTTGGCGTTAAAGGACATAGAGATAATTTTAAACACAAACATTTATTAAGGCAAAAATTATTGTTTGGTTTAACGGCCGATTGTCCAAAGGAATGTTAAATTGACTACAATATATGCTGATCAAAAATTTAAAAGACACAATAAATCTATTGGTATTTGATTTAATGCAATTTTCCTCTTTGGGTGTTAAAAATTCTATCTAGTCGCTGGCGTTTTCTTTTTTTTTTTGCATCACTCATGGGTACATATAATTTGTCTATGTTACAGATACTACTGTGTCTAAGGCAGAAAAAACAACAAAATAAAACTGTAGTGTTTCCATCTTGGTCATTGAGTGTTGCATCTTCGAGCTACTCAGAAGTCAGCATCTCAAATGCCATATTTATGTTCCAGATAATTTTATAGCCTTAACAGACCAGCCGTTTGATCAGCTATCAAGTACTTTATGTAAATAGATTCTTCTCTATAAACCCGGACTTGCGACCGTTAAATTTTGTCGTTTATACGAAATGATACTAAAGCCGAACACACTATGTATTTTCTGTTGAATCATCAAAATATTGGACGTCGTTTCAAATTCTAGTTCGATTAACGGTTTTATCGAATAAGGCGTTTTAATTAAAATCTCATTCAATTATCATTTTTTTCTTTTGCCCAAAGTTTTTCCTTTTTCCCTATATATTTTTTTCGACGCCTTTCATTTCTTGAGATTAATGTCTAAGAACTTGATTTCCTTTTATCCTTTTTCCATATTACTCAGACTTCAATCAATTAAATTCTTCATACACAGCCTCTGGCTATCAAAGAGGTTCATCATAGACATTGTATGCATCATGCCTGAAATATATCACTCTTAAATCTTAATGAATTTACCTCAGTGCCGAAGCGATATATCAATTTTTGTTAAAATTTCATATTGATTTTTGTCAATACTTTAGCAGTGCGCATTTCGCAAGCAATCGTCGTCTCTGCAAGCCGTCTTTTAAAACAAAACTGACCTGTTCCTCTCATTGGGGATGGCTGGGGCTTATTAGACGAACAATACATCTTAGTCAACGTCTAATTGAAAATACTATGAAGTGTTGCATAATTTAGTTTCGTTACTGCTGTTATTTATAGTTAATACTAGCCATGCCATATGCACAGAGTTCCACCATCCTTATTCCTTTCGCATTCAAGTGCGTTTCCTTCTGACATCTTCCTCCCAAGAAACTCCCAAGATGATGCTTACCCAAACATATCAAACTTAACAAATCTGAAGTCAACCGTTAATATCCTATATTTCGTGATAATCTGTGCCTACTTTCTCCTCCTACATCCATACAACTAGCTCACTTATTAAATTTCTACATTGAGTGGCTCTTGGGTTTTGTATTGTGTCAAGATTTAATATACTTGCGAAATGACTGGTGCGACATAAAGTAGTAAACTAAATACGGGAACTAATGTCATTATCATCGGGTATGAACCGAGCCTAGAGTTTACCTGGGGTCAGCGGGTTTATAATTGATGCATGTTTTCCCGCCGTCCTTGGTATAAAATGATCTAAGATAAAATATACTCACTAGATTCGAATATGCCTCCACCTATTCACATGTAATAGGATCTATTTTATTATGTCCATAGATAATCAGGAATACTGTGGTTCAGACAGCAATTGGTCCCGCAAGTTGTTGCCAAATGCGATGTCAGAAAGGGAGCTGAGATCATTAATCGGCACCTGAGACGTTCCCAAAAAGAGCAGTGCCGAGGGAGCTTGAGCAGTTTTTGCACGACTATACGAATCCGAGATTTACCTCGACTATTTGTCACATTCTGTTGGAATGTGCACACGGATAAATACAATATTAGGTTCTTGAAGAGTCACATATTTTCACATTTTGGTGTGTATTCTTCAGACCTCAATTTTATTCTGACTCCTTATGCTGTGACCAAGTAAATGGTTAAGAAATAACAAAACAAGAGGTTGCAGATAAATAGTGCATTGAACAGTAAATACTAGAGAATGGGTTACACGATTTGAGAGTCTGTGTCGGTTGACCAGCGTTCAGTCTATATCACTGTTACCCCTAGGCTTACTCTCCTCCTAATTTTATAGTAAGCGGAATAGACTCATTAGAGCGAGGACACCACAACAGATTAGTTAACCCAAATTCCCTATGCACCTTGATTTTGTTAAGAAGGATTGAAGAGTAAGCATTTTTGTGACTGATCACTCTATTTTTATGTGTGCAGCCAACAGGCTACAATCGAATTTAAGATGGCAAGATTGCAAAATCTAGACCTTTTTATTTTAACCCAACAGATGTCTGAATTGATTTTTAGAAACATAGATAACAGATTAGTATTTAATGAGTCCATATCACTTATTGTCAATTTGTAGAATGGAGACATCACATAACAATAAGAAGAATAGTTAACAACAATTAGTAAAAGTGGACATTAAGATTAAATCCCAGCTCTGCCTGTCTGGTTCATGCCTAAACGCAATCCTCGGGCCATATTTTTTTTGGCTTTCTTTATAGTAAACAAATTAACAAAGCAGGAATAGACGCAGAAATACAACTAAATAATGACAACTAACAGCAAATAATAAAGTAATCAACAATAACTAATGAGTAAAAAAGAAACAACACTATAGAATAGCCGAAACCTGCATTCGGATCCACAATTATTTGTACTCAATAGCCTGTAGAATAAGTGAAAGCATAACCGCTGCCACCAACCCAATAACCATTAGAACAATAGAACAGATCTAACCAAAATACTTTATTGAACAGCATATATAAGTAGTCGTGCCAAAACACACAAAACATATGGCCTGAAGATTGTGGTTAAGCGTAAAACAGACTATCGGCTTTAAGTGTTCACGTCAATGTCCACACACACACACATCTTTGTTTCCATAAATTTCTGCCGTATTAGTTCTTATTTTTACTACAAGCTTTCGTCTGTTCCTACAGACATCTTCAGGTATAGAATAGATGTTGTTCTTGTTTTTTCTCTTAGTAATAAGAGGACACCGAAACAAGGATCAATTAATTCATAACGGATTCGGAGGTTTTTCTATATTATTTGAATTGTTTGCGATGATGGATTTCTCGCCAATTAAATCATTAACCTTTGCTTTTGTTTTTTGTGAATGATTCATGAATTTGTAAATTGATTGCACGTTTATCGTAATATAAATATATATATATATATATATATATATATATATATATATATATATATATATATATATATATGGACAGCGGCGAGAGTCCGTTTCTTGCTTGAACATAATTTTCATCAAAAGATTACCCTCATGCATACATCTAAACATGTTGCCTTACGGCTGTATCAGCAACGTGTTGAAGTGCATTTAACCAACGTTTAATACCATATAGTATTTTTGCTAATTTTTGGTTAGCTCCCTTATATTGGGACGCTTGTTATTAAAAAAAGACGCCATTGCTCGAAACGGATAAATGTTAAAAAATTAAAGCAATTATAACAGAGCGCGTTCATGCGTCTTTTAAAAATCACCATCAGGGCAATCACAGTTAAAATAAGTTTGTCTTTGTAATTCAGCCCTGAGAGGATCGAAAGTACTTGGCCAGAAAAAAACTTGATGAACTTCCTCATGATATTAAAAAAAACTCATTAGAAAACAAGAAAGGTTTATTATAAAAAAAAATATATATGTCTATATTAGTCAATAAAACATGTTTCAAAGAATATACATACATATATATATATATATATATATATATATATATATATATATATATATATATATATATATATATATAGGTAAAGTTGGCTCTCTTTGCCGCGCCGGAGTCGATCCTTCAAATCTACAAATCAACCATTCGCCCTTCCATGGAGTATTGCTGCCGTATATGATCTGAAGCCCCTTCTGTTTGTCTCAAGGTTCTTGATAAGATCCAGATCGGATATGCAATGTAATTGGTCCTGATCTGGCATCTTGTCTGCAGTCGCTCTCTCACAGACGTGTTGTTGCCTCCCTCTGTCTTTTTTACAAATACTTTCATCGTAACTGCTCCGATCCGCTGCATTCGCTGGTTCCCAGAATTCATGAATTTAAACGTTCTACTAGGCTGGCATCTCGCTCTCACCCTTTCACTGTCGAAACTGTTAAATGTAGCCGTCTCTTCTACTCCAATAGCTTCATGTCTCGCACCTCTCGCCTGTGGAACTCCCTCCCATATTCCTGTTTCCCTGATAGCTATAATCTCCAACTATTCAAATGTAGTGTCAATCGACGACTCCAGATGCCTTCCTCTATCCCTTAACCACCTCTTCATTCTTTCCTCTATCACTCCTCTTTGCTCTCGCTCTAGTTGACTGTAACCCCTTTCGTGCTAGTGGCTTCCAGCCTTGCTTGGGTTGAAACGCTTAAAAAAAAAAGAAGACAATTCTTAAAAATCTATTTCGGTTATAATTTATTTCATGGATATATTTGTTTAAAATGTCTTCACCAAATATTACACATAGTCTTCCACAGACACACTGTTTCGCTGTATTACAGTTCATTAGTGTGGCTAGACATCCGATCACTTAAGTTTGAGACAGAAATCCGAACGATTTGGTATCAGTCGGAGATTTTAACCCCCAGTACATCGACGTCTGGCAGAGTGAAAGGCTAATTTTTGCGTATTAATTTTTCATAAAAATACCAGTCACTCAGAGAACTCAATATATATATATATATATATATATATATATATATATATATATATATATATATATATATATAGTAAGGTAATGAAGGGTTTGGTAATCTGTACGAATAATTCCAAAGAGGATGTAATACAGAGACCTCTATATAAAATACCAGAGCAACTATTAATTGAAAAATGAAGAAAGAGACAAACTATAATTTATTTCCCCAGTAAATATATTTTCCTGGTTCATCAGGTTACATCTCTAGTTACAAAAGAATTTGGTTTCTTTTGCTTTTTAATACAAGTTTTGTATGATTTCACGCACACACACGCACATACACACACACACACATATATTCTATTTGTTATAATTTTTGTCATATAGACAAAATCAATTTAATCACTACAAAGATGCAACTTCGTTTTAGTGCATTTAATTGCACTTCGACTGGTGACAACCAAAATAGTTATGAACAATTTTGTTTTTTGTAGTGATTAACTTGTTTGTGTCTATATGAAAAAAATTATAATAAGTAATTATTGCTCTACTATCGATATCGAACCTTCTTTTGAATTAATGCTGTGAATGTTAGAATTTATATATTATTTTCGTTCTCACTGCATCGCATCGGATATATATATATATATATATATATATATATATATATATATATATATATATATGGGATCATTTAATATATATATGAAATCATTTAATCAC
The DNA here is from genome assembly GCA_903632075.3 of Acanthosepion pharaonis. NCBI lineage: Eukaryota > Metazoa > Mollusca > Cephalopoda > Sepiida > Sepiidae > Acanthosepion > Acanthosepion pharaonis. The sequence goes on along the minus strand of CAHIKZ030003632.1, from coordinate 3,342,612 downwards.
ACGTATGCACACACGCATACATCGCTATAGATTAAATACCCACATGCGTTTTTGTGAATAGATAAGAGACAAGTAGGAAGATTTTTATACATTTAATATGTTTCGCTGTTTTTGGCTTCATCAGAGTTTTGGGAAGCATAGTGATAAAGTTAAATAAATAGCAAAGCATTTTAAATTATATAACTGTTTTCCTACTTGTTCCAAGATTAATCATTCTGTCTGATATACAGATTTTCAAATTATAAAAATGTAAGCATGTGTCTGTGTATGTGCGTGTGTGTCAGCGTCTGTTTATCGTTGTATACGTAATCTGTTTATGCAATAGAAATCATATAATATTACGCAAACTTACCAACTATACTGAACATGCAAACCGTTTCTCATAACGGGTCCGCCATATTTGCTTTATAATATCGAGAAACCTAATTAAAATACGAAGTGTTAACAAGCGCTTTAGAATGACGCACATGATTTCTGTCACTGTACACTGGCCGAATTCCATGTCTTTGTTTTTATTGCTTTGCCTCTTTCTATAATTTTATTTTCATATTGATTTTAACCGAAGTCGGCGAACTGCAATTTAAAACGGAAGTCTGTTAATTTCTGATTTCCTGTTTACGAAATTTATTTTTTAACAAACATTGTCGAAAATTTAGAAACTTTTAAATATATATATATATATATATATATATATATATATATATATATATATATATATATAAAAATTTCAGGAAAATCGCTCTGGCATACAAAGCATTTTGACAGTATCTACATAATTTACGTCTGGAAAAGAATAATAACATGCGAACACAAGAAAAAGAACTAAAATAGGACGAAATATATATATATATATATATATATATATATATATATATATATATATATATATATTGTGTGTGTGTGTATTTATGTAAGCTAAAATCTTAAACAGGATTAAAATCATGTATCAATATGGTGATTTTCTTTCGTCTTTCAATGATGATGATATTAAGGTTATCAAACGATATGAAAGGAATTTGCATAAAATAGACAAACTTTGTCAATATTATTTAATTAAATATGCATCTATCTATCTATCTATCTATTTATATATATATATATATATATATATATATATATATTATTTATTTAGAAAATTTATAACATAAACATGTTATAAAATCACTACAAAAATAGCCATTTTGTTTCAACACATCCGGTGTCTTATGAAGTGATGATGTTGAATGCAAAACAAATATATATATGGTGCGATGGATAAATTGTCATTTGAATTAGGCAAAATGAAAATACCAGTGACATCACATTTTAACAGATATATTTACCAAATTACCCCAAAATATCTTAAAATGCTAAAGAGTAAATTCATTCAATAAAATCACAATTGGTTTCTAGATAACTTCGGAAAGTCCAGAAACTCGTCTGAGCGGTCTCCCTGTTTAAGATGCTTCCATAATCCTTGCCTTCAATTCATCTTTGGTTTTACAAGACCTTTTATTGTTCTCTCGCTCAGCTACGCCCCACACATAATAACTACAGTCCGGAGAGTTGGGTGGCCAGATGTAAGGTGTGATGTGCCCGCAGAAATTGTCTGGCAGACACGATGGGTTCTCCTGATTTCGTTTTATGGTGCAGAGTCCGGTTGCTAGACATAGGGTCTTCCAGCAGCCACCCTCTAGCCCCTGGATGACACCACCTTCTCAAGGCACTTGAATTAGGCCTCAGTGTTGAGTCTGTGGTCCTGTGGGATGATGAATAGAGGCATAACGAAGTCATCACGAGTGGTCACTCCAAACAGCTTCGTAATCACAATTTGAATCATCCAACCAACTCGAATCCTCTGGAATCTCCTCAGGTTGACAGCCAACATTCTGAAATGTTCGTCTTGCAGATTTTGGTTCGAATGCAAAGCAGTACAGCATGTTATTATCAAATTTCTGGCAGAGTGAATTGCGTCATGGTGCTATTTTTCTCGCAGACAGTGCCCAATTGAACAATAACAACGCGCATGCGCGATATTAAAAAAAATAAAATGGCGACAATTTACCCATCAAACCCTGTATGTAGTATGTATATGTGAGTGTTGGGAAAAGAAAGACAAAGAAGAATTTCTACACAAAAATTCTTATATACTGTCATTTGGTCAGATATCGAGAATTGGATAGGTCTGAGGACTTTTCAGCAGCAGCATGAAAAATGTCAGTATATTTATGTTACTGAATTTTGTTTCCCGTCGTCGACACGGCATATTCGCTCATCACTTAACCGATGCAGTAGCATTAGATTAAAATGCCTAATTTCATTATGTGCCTATAAAACGACACACCTAATAATTAATTTTTCAGGCCTGTTACATTTTTATCTTTTTTCGTATACATATAAATGTATATATCTTTATTTTTGTAAAATAATAACAATTCAAGTATGGGTTATTTTATTTATTGTTAATAAATGTTTCTCAAAACAGTGGTTTAAAATTTTCCTTCTATGTTTTGATCGACAATGTTCGTTTAAATATTTCTTATAAGTTTCGTTGAAATTGATCTGTTATTTTTTGAGATATGTAAGAAAAACCAATGTGTCAAATACTTTTGCTACCCACTGTAGCTCATTCTATCTCGCTCTGTTCGTTATCTATCTATCTATCTATCTATCTATCTATCTATCTATCGTATTCTATTCATACCTATATTCGCAAGGGTTTCGGCCACATCATGATGAAACACTTATTCCCGTACGACCATCATGGTATTTGAGTAGTAGGTAGACTATATGCTAGTCTTAGAGGCATTAGGTGGCTAACCACTCCCTGTTGCTCAAACACTCAGGCATATTTGTATTTATTCAACACCCAGAGACCGCACCCGTTTTTTATGCTAGACCCTTAAAAGAATATATGGAAATGTATGAATACAACCTTTCTTTCCCCCCACTATGGATTAAACGGAATAGTCTTTAGCTCTGTTTGACAGCCAGCCTCAGAAAAGGACAACAATAAATTCAAAACGAAATCCCCTGAAGCTGTACGTAGATGGTTCGCCATGGAGGACAGATATAATGTCTGCAAAAATAAATGAGATGGCGGAAAGTATGAAACAAAGACTGGAAAATGAATCGTAATAGCAAAGGAATCTTTTCAACTAGCTTTGAATTCAGAATAGTCCTTCTATGAAAGTTATAGAGCCTAGTATGCCCTATTATTTAACCGTCAGCTATGGGGACCTTACACTTTACAAAACGGATGCTGACATTCAGAGTAGGGGTACATACATTTGCACACACACACACACACACACACACACATATATATATATATATATATATATATATATATATATATATATATATCGTTTGGGAACCACCTTGTGGCATTCGGTGCACCAGGTCTCTGTATTCGTCCCTTCAAAAAGTGTGGATGGTCCTGCATCTGAAAGGGTGACCGTGTGTATGCGCGCGCACGTAAGAAGAATCGAAATTGGAAAATCCTATGTATGAGTAACCAGTATGAAATCAGATTGAAACTAGTAAAGATGTTTTGTTACGTGTTTATTAATATCTCGACATTTTCCGAATATATCCAGAAAGAAACAGTCCACAACAATTTTTTCATGGATTATTGAACACCTTATTTATTTTAATCATTTCACCTCAAACAAGGCAATAAAGCCACTAAGTCGCAAGAGGTTAACGGAGTGATAAAGATGACGAGAAAAATATACTATTAAGGAGAAAGAAGAAGAAGACAAGAAAAAATTAAGAAGATTGATACTGAATTTAAATTTTTGAAGTTCAATGTTGAATGTGAAGCAACATGTCGCAGTAGTAGTTTCACAAGCGAGAAGTGTGATAGCAGAGAACTTACATCTATTTCAACTGTAAAATGATATGGCATTGACTCCAATTTAGTACAGCGAGCAAATTTATAAAATCTAGGTACCATAGCGGAAAGTTCATCAGAACAATTACCATGAAAGTATTTATAGAAAAGGCACAGAGAAGCTACGTTACGACGGTGGCAAAGTGGCTGAAGCCGATATACCAGATCATAGCCAATAACATTGCAGATTCTTATTTTCATTTTATCAAGAATTCCTAACTACATAGCAGGAGCACCAGACCAGATGTACCAGCAACAGAAAAAGCAAGGGAACATGTTTTGTATTTTCCACTTACTTTCTCATATCATATATCCCCCATAGACATATAAATATACTTTGGGTAGAAAATTCGCTATGCTCACCTATTCGTTAATGCAGTGACTTCTATCTGTCTGCGTACTGCAATCATAGTCAGAATTTCTATGTGAGCTGTATATATCTCTGTATATGTGAAGCATATCTCGTTTCCGAATATTGCTATGTGCTTTTTACCTACCTTAGTCTTTCAATATTAAAACGAACACAGAAAAAAAACTGGTTTGAGCTGATTAGAAATTGCTATATAACTTTTCATTGTTTTTTTTTTATCTGCTCAGTGTTAGGTTTGCATAATATTAGAAAGACATGTGTGAATTTGAGTCATCCGTTGTTTCTTCAATTAGTCAAATATAATACGTCCTTTCTCAGTCCTAATTAACATTTAAAAAGTGAAACTAGATAAATGCGTTCCATATGGACATCTATTGTCTATTGGCATCATTCCGTTTCGCAAGACATTGGGATAGGTGCCAGGGGTTGGCCCCATCTTTCTTTTTCATAAGACATTTGGGTTTGTGCCAGGCGTTGGTCGCATCCTTCTGTTTCATATGACATTTGGCTATGGATCAGCCGTTGGTCCCATTTTTTTTTGTTTCGTAAGACAATAGAGCATGGGCCAAGCATTGGTCCCAGTCTTATGTTTCATAACAAATTGTGGCATGTACCAGGCGTAAGTCCTATCCTTCTTTTTCATAAGACATTGGTTCAGGCGTTTGTCCTATCATTCTCTTTCATAATACAATAGGTTATGTGCTAGGAATTGGTTACATCATTCTGCTTCGCAAAACAATAGGATATTGACTGGCGTTGATTCCAGCCTTCTTTTTCCTAAGAAAATGGCGTATGTGTCAGGGGTTGGTCATAATCTTCTGTTTCGTAAGACAATGGCGTATGTGCCAAGCGTAGGTCTCATCCTTTTGTTCCATAAGACATTGAAGAATGAGTCAGGCGTTGATCCCAACATTGTTTTTCGTAGAAAAATAGGTTATGTTCCAGAGGTCGGTCCCAGCCCATTGATTCATAAGACACTTTGGTATATACTCGATGTTGAGCCCATTCTGTGGTTTTGTAAGAGAATTGGGATATGGATCAGGCGTTGCTCTCATCTTTCAGTTTCATAAAACATTGGCGTATGGGTTAGGCGTTGGCTTCATCATTCTGTTTCGTAAGACGATATTGACAGGCATTGGTCCCAACCTACAGTTTTATAAGACGTCGTGGTATGTGTTAGGGGTTAGTCCCATCCTTTTGTTTCATAAAACAATAGGATATGTGCCAGAGAGTGATCCCATCCTTTTGTTTCGTAAAACATTGGATATGTGCCAATCTTTAGTCCAGTCCATGGCTGAATAAAAGCAGCATTTGCGGTTGTTCAACCAGTTCTTGGAACAGAAAGCTCTCTGTCGATTGCTGTATGTGAAAGCCAACTCTGGCTACCTAGGGGCTGGTGATAATTACGACTGAGTAATGATTTGGATCATCACAGTATGTCCAAACTATGCTAAGTAAGTAAACAATAGTTATTCAATGCGTTAGTCACCATAGCATTTTAGCGCCCAATACAGCTTGCCACATAGTATGTTGACAGGCGTGAGACGTCACCGTATAATTCCTGGTGTCAGGACATGCTCAGTATCACACTGTATATCTAGTCGATAATTGAATTTTATTTTTGACTGACTAGTTAAATAAAGGATGCCTACATTTTTTGCAAAATCGATGTTTGCTTAAATAATTTTATTTTATTTATGAATTAAATAAAAGAAAAATTCATTTTAAGGAAAAAAGGTTTTCTTTAAAATTTTAACGAAAAGTAATGAATGTAACTATTTTTAAAGATTGTCTTCAGGCAAAAATTTAGAAATTTAAATATTTGTTATTAATCATATTTGGTTTTGAAAGACGAGAGGGGACATAGTATATTGTATATTTTGCCTACACTTTTTATAATGCTTAGTAATACATGTTTACACAAACGTACACACATGCAAGCACACACACAAAAATAGTAGTAGTCGTAAAATCGAATTTTACTAGTCATATAATTAATAGTAGTAGAAAAAAAAAGAAATATTCCAAACTTATGAATATCATTGATTTGTCTCTGTTTAGCCATTTGTAAAATCTGCAATCTGAGGAAAGAAACTATCATTATTTTCTTTAGCAGATAATTATATGAAATGCAGCCATTGATATTCAGACGTAAATATAGGGAAGAAGAAGGAGTTAATTATATAAGACACGTACTACTTTCAGTTAATTAATTATATATATATATATATATATATATATATATATGTGTATATATATATATAGTTTTATTATAGGCACACGACTTTTTTAATAAATGCTATCATATACATATGTGTATATATATGCGCGTATTTGTTTGCAGCAATCCAGCCTGCGTTTTTTATTTTTCATATCTATTTTGTTATATATATATATATATATATATATATATATATATATACATAGGCATACATATATATAAATGTGTGTGTATGTATTTATGTATATATAGTGTGTTTTTTTGAAATAATATATATATATATATATATATATATATATATATATAATATTTGTTTTGTTGAAATAATATATATATATAATATATATAATGTTTTTAGTGAAACAATACACACACATACGTATATATAGGATAGAAATTATTAGGAGGATTTGATAATTATAATTAATTCAGCGAGTCTGAAAGAATATATATATATATATATATATATATATATATATATATATATATATTATTTCCACAAAACACATTTTATAAAAATAGAAAAATATACCAAGGCATATATATATACATACACACACACATATATATATATATGTGTGTGTGTATGTATATTTTATGTATAGATATTTTGTTGAAATGATATATGTACATATATACATATGCATAATGAATTTTGTTGCAATAATATATATATATATATATATATAATGTGTTTTATTGAAATAATACACACACATTCACACGCATAGACACACACACACACATATATATATATATATAGATAGATAGATAGATTATTTCAACAAAACACATTTTACAAATATAGAAAAATATACCAAGGCAAATTGGATTCCTGCGAGCTTATACACTTTTAATACTATACACCCACTGCGCACACGTGTTACATTTTTACTGGACACAAAAATAAAATAAATGAAATCATTTCCTTCTTTGCATAAGTGGATATGAATGAATGAACATCAGCTAGGTATCAGCAACCTGTGTCAGATTCTTTCTTTTCACTCACGCAAAAATAACCTTGGATAGGTATGAATCCATCCACTTACGCAACTATGGGTTAAATTTTAAGACTGATACAGGACAAAAAAAAAATAAATTTAATACAATTAACATTGTTATGACATATTTTGTAAAAAATATATAT
>CAHIKZ030003632.1:3292500-3330000 GCA_903632075.3 Acanthosepion pharaonis | reverse complement strand
AAAGCTTTTACGATGCCAGGCAACACTACTCGGAAGGGACATAGGTCAAACCGAGCTCGTCAGGCGACCAGATGGATCTGGGGTCGCGTTTTTCTTTAATAAAATTCCTCGAATATTCAGGCTGGTATAACAAATAGAATACTGTTTAAACTAAATGGCCATCTACTAAAAATACTAAAAATAACATTCACACACACACACACAAACACACACACACACATATATATACATATATATATATCGAGAGAAAGAGATATTTTGTGAGCTGTATCTTCCGTTACCCACAGTGTGTACATGCGCAAATGGATTGTTTCAAATAAAAGGGGAAAATCCGGTTTCAATTAAATATATATATATATATATATATATATATATATATATATATATCTTATTTTGTCTTGACTGACTCGACTCTAAATTCTAAATATTATATGCATTCTTCAGAGTAGGTCAAAATTTTAGTGTAAATTTCAATTAAATTTCAGAATTTTTTTATTTTTTCAAAATTTTTAATCATGAAGGAAGAATATATAACTTTTTAGAATAAATTCGAGACACTATAGGTAAATATTTAATTTATTTCTTATTATTATTAATGCCCTGTCACTCTTGTCCAGCATTCTAATTACAGAAACTGCTTACGTTAAAAACGTAATCTTCTAGAAATACTCTGGTCGATTTTTTCTTGCAAAACATGAACTCTGTTACACACACACACACACACACACACACATATATATATATATATATATGAAAAAATATAGTCTTATGGTGTGCTATATATATGGAATAAAGTGCTCAATGTCAGAGACAGAGCGTGTGTAAATATAAAAGTGAACATTGAAGTCAACACTTAGAGAAGACAGTCTGTTTCATGCAAGGCGCAATCGTCAAGCCTGACGATTGCATCTATCATGAAACAGACTGTCGCCTGTAAGTGTTGACTTCAGTGTTCACTTTTATATTTACACACTAAGTGTTGACTTCAATGTTCACTTACATATATATATATATATATATATATATATATAGTTTCAGTATAAGGCACAGGTTGGCTCTGTGGATGTTGAACAAACACAAATGTACCTGAACGAGAATCTGCAATAGGGATTGGCTAAATTCGTCCAAATAGGACGGGCCTCATATATATATATATATATATATATATATATATATATATATATATATATATATATATATATATAGTCTGGAATGAACTTGAGACTTAAAAAGACCTTCAAAGTATGGAGAATTTTGAGAGGGAAACCGTCCATCGTGATTGTGGAAAACTTAGGATTTCATCGGTGATGATGAGACACTAATGCAAATTTTTTTCCAAGACTTCGGAAAATACCAATAAAATCATTACAGGTACCACATGACATGAGGATGGAGGAAATTAGGAAAAATAAAACAAAACCAAAAAAAAGTGATGTAATGAATATGCATACAACTGGGTTCCCTCTCAAAGTAATATGATTGGCTGGTGTCAGCCATAAATACAGACTGACGTGGAGGTACATAGACTACACCTATTGCCTACGCCTATTGCCTACCACTATGACGAGGACCAGTCCTTTATGGTTACCTGTTAGATTGTCCTACCTGGTTACAGTAGTCAACAACCGCTTTGCTACTTCGAACGAATATATCCCTTTTCGGGACATATCAAAAAGCTTTCGCAATTCCTATATCTATAAGACAACTGTGAACCAACCTGTTGAAATGTAACTGAATAACGAATGTGTTTTCAAATATAGATCTGTTCTTAATCAATGGGAAGCATTTTCAGTTAGCGCACATAAAATATCGGTTCGTGTCGTTCCTAGGGCGCCTGCACTAATAAGTTTGCTTTGATTTGTGACTTGAGTGTGCATTAAGTCGTAGGGTCAGTACAGTGGAATACATCGTCAGAAATGTTAAAGGTTGTGGCGTCATGTAAGGAGACATTAGGGAGTCGAATGAAATCTGTTACGTGACCTTGATGTAAAATCGATAGACACCACCCACCGTTCACACTCTCCTGCGAGAAAAGTCACACGAACACTCATCTGTCATTCAGAAAAATACACCTGTTTAAAAAGGATAACCAAATAAGCAACGCAGATGAAAAAAAAATGATTTACCTTTTGAAGATCTGAGCTATTTTAACTATTCAATAATATTTTGCGACTGCTTATACTCATGTTTTATATTTTTATTTCGACTGATAATTTCGTTTCGTCTGATAATTTCGTTTCGTCCAAGTTTTTTTTTTGTGCAAATGGCTTGAAAATTTTTCAAGGTATTTATTTAATCTGTTGGAGTATGGCGTATGTATTGTGGTTCTTAAAGTGATTAAATATGCTGCTAAAGAGAGAGCATCTGCTTTCATGCTGCTAACATAACGGGGGCTGAAAGTTTCTTTTCAAGGAACGAAACAAAGCCAATTTAGCGCTCTCCACATATATATATATATTAACTAGGATTTGGAAAGTCTAAAACTTACACGTTTGCCCTCCAAAGAGATACCTTTCTTTTTTATATCATACGGTTTAACACGATACCCTTTTCGTTCCTCAGTACGATTCCTGAATTTAAAATCTCCCTTTGCCAGATTTGGTCGACTAAGAGCTTCATTCTTGAGAGTAATGCTTGACATATAACACGAATTTATTTAAAGCAAAAGTACAAAATAGGGTCGTGCAGTTACCGTAGGCCTTATCGGAGCGGCAAGTTGAATAAGCAAGCCGAATTCTAATTTCCAGCTACTTCAGAAATTACTTTGGAAAACGTATGACTCCATTTCTTCTCCGCCCCAGTCATGGGTTAAATAGTAGGAAGGATGATTGGGTGGAAATCAGACGAAGGAAAGAAAACTAAATTCAAAACAGGAGCATATGCAACGAGAAAACCATTCTCAGCTAGTTTCGCCATGAATTCATAGCAATTCAAAAAATAAATAGAAAACAGATCTTTTGCCGTGCCACCATAGTCTATGTGCTAAAAGTATAGAATTCAATATAAAAGGAAAATAATTGAGGTCATTTTAGCAGCATATAATTTTTACAAAAAATCATCTTATACGAAAAATATATAAAAATTAAGAATCTTAAAAAACGTCGGAAGTGACTTTGAATATATATATATATATATATATATATATATATATATATATATATATATATATATGTATATATATATATATGTATATATATATATATATATATATATATTATATATATATATATATATATTATAATATATGCTCTACATTATATCGAGCACGTTTTAAAAAAATAAATGCTAAATTACTGTGGATTATTAATTTGACTGTTCTTTCTTTATATATATATATATATATATATATATATATAGAAAGAGATTGATATTTGTGTGTGTGTGTGTGTGTGTGTGTGTGTGTGTGTGTGTGTGAATAACGACAAGAGGAAAGGGACAACTTAACTTAGTCGACGCAAGTGCAAAGTTTTTATTTTGTAACAAGTAATTATATACAAGACCAAAAATTCTATTGACTTTTCGAAATTTTCAAATTTAAGAGATTCGACGTATGAGGGTAAAGTTTCAGAAACAAAGTTTCCAGGAAGAGGTTTGATTATAATGGTGAGTTTCAACCACACTTTTTGAAGGGACGAATACAAAGACCTGTATAATAAAAGGTTCCCAAACGAACCTCCGCAAACCTCAAACGTTTTTATCCAAGGCTATAGGTCTGTCCTGCTATTTTTTATAGCTGGAGGGAGATTTCCTTTGAAAAAAAGTGAATGTAATGGATTCGCCTGCGATTCGAATTCGGCTCTGCCATATCCATTACTTATATATAAATAGACAGAAACCCTTGGGTGCACTCGGTAGATGTGCTAGAACAAATCATATAGTTTTGTTGATCAAAAAAACTGATCTCACATTGCAGATATAAACCAAAAAACGTTGTTGAATAGACACGATCTGTTTTTTAACACTTGAGATTAACATGTTAAATGCGTCTGTTCTTTGAATGCAATATAATTGGCCCTGATTATCTCGTCTATCACTTTCTCACAGACGCGATGTCGCCTCTCTCTGTCTGTTCTATAAATATTTCATATTGCTCCGAGGATCTGCATTCGCTGGTTCGCACACGCCCTACGAGGCTGGCATCCTGCTCTCACCCTTTCTCATCACGGTCTCTTCTAAATAGCTTCATGTCTCGCACGGAAAAGTTCACCTGAGCTATAATCTCCAGCAATTTGTAATGTCATACGACATCTCCAGGTGCCTTGATCTATCCACTACCCTTCTCATTCGTTCTTCTATCACGATCTTGCTCCAAATTTTCTGTACCCGTCTAAGCAAACGCTTAAAAATACAATTGACCATGTGAACGAAAGCAACTCGCATCATTAACTGAAATGAAAACGGACATTCCCAAACAAAAAAAACACATTTTATGCTCTGAGGGGTGGACGTAGGCCACGAGACTGCGTAGTCGGAAGAAAAATAATTCATGAATCTGATATTAATTTAAAGTGAGGAATTTTTTCAATTTAAAAATATATATATACATATCCCTCACCACTAGCACGTTAGTGTTTCATGCACGATGCAACATTCAGGTGGTGTGTAGGAACTGACCATGAAACAATTTAAATTATAACATATCTGGCTGCCATTAGTTATACACCAGATTACAATTTTTATATCTAAAAATGTAAAGTTATATTTGTAAGATTATATTTGGCAATTAAGTTAAAAGAGATTTTAAATGTCAGTAAAAAAGGTAATTAAAAAAAATCATGCATATATATATATATATATATATATATATATATATATATATATATATATATATATATATATATATAGGGGAAGAGGTTATAGTAGTTTCAACGAGAGAAAAGTCTGTATAATAAAAAAAAGGAATGTGAATTTCTTTGAAAAAAAAATTATGCATTATTACCATAACTTTATGGAAAATAAAGCATAATATATTTTCAAAAATCCACATTGCAACCAAAAAACGTTTGCGTTTTCTCTCTTCTTTTTATTATATATACATATATATATATATTGCATGACACCAATTCTCATCACGGTAAAATGGAAAATGGCTTGCTTTGGGCATACTACAAGGCACGACACCCTGTGCAAGACCATCATGCGAAGCAACGTTGAAGGTGGACAAAGGGGAGGACGCTAACGCAAAACTTTGTTGTACAATGCAAAAAATTGGTCAGCTATGATGTACCAGAATTGCTGATAGATTCTGAAAAGATTAGTGTGGCTTCTTTACACCGCCCTACAATACAAAAAAAGTCACAGATGATGATGATGATTATGCACACACACACACACACACACACACACACACATATATATATATATATATATATATATATATATATATATATATATATATATATATATATATATTATAACTGCTCATGGCGTATCAAATGTAAACAAATGACGTCATATATTAAGAAATGGACAAAGTCCGACAATTTATTTATTAAAAACATTTAACGTTCTTTTTTTTTTATATGAGCAGTTATGACTGTACGAGATTCATGGAAGATTGAAGTTTATAAGTAGTAAATTCAACCTTGCCAACCGAACGATCCTTTGTGGCCGAGCGTAAACGGTTCCGTATAGAATGCAGGTTCGAATCCTGTCAAAGAACGAATATTTTCTATGAAAATTTCTCGGACATTCAGGCCGGTAAATGTTATTTAATACTGTTTATTATAAACAGAGCATTTGCTTAAATACTTGTATCTAAAAAAAAAGAACGTTAAACATAAAAATGTCTTTAATAAATGAATTGTCGGACTTTGTCCATTTCTTTACACACACACACATATATATATATATATATATATATATATATATATATATATATATATAAATCGAGATTTGACGTAAGAGGTCAAGCAGATCAGTTTCCAGGCAACCGACACCTGCACATGAGATTTGATTATAGTGGTTAAGGCCTCGTGCAGGACCATCCACACTTTTTGAAGGGACGAATACAGAGACCTGGTGCACCGAATCCCAAACGATCCACCGCAGGTTTTGAATTCAGAGTTGTCCTTCTCCTAGACCAGTTGCTATCCAAGGCTATAGAACCCAGTCTGTCCTGCTATTTTACCCATATATATATATATATATATATATATATATATATATATATATATATATATATATATATTTATTTAAAAAAAACAGAGTTTTTACTTAAATAAATTGTATTTATAAAATTAAGTTATAAACATAAAATATATTAAATACATATATATATACAAAAATGGATCATTGTGGTCAAATTTAAAAAAATATAATAAAATGTAGTTTTACAAAAATTATTATATTCTATCAAATATTTCTTTTTAATTTAATGTTAAAATATCTTGTAGCAATGAAAAAGTTAAGATCTTTTTTCTCTTTTTAATGTATAGGTAATTCTAAATTTCCGAGCCAAAACTTGAAATAAATTCATTGTAAATAAATAATTACATGCTACCTTTTACCAAGAATAATTTTCATTCCCGTAAGTAAAGATGACAAACCTGAAAAATAAAAGAAAAAATGTTTTAGCAAAGATATGTACGTGCCAAACAAGTAAAAGGCGGCTGCTTAAATAGTGATGAATGTATAGCTTCAATTGTAATTGAATATAATTAAGAGAAAATGCAATTCATGTCTGAATATTTTAGATGATAAATTAGTATCAAGTATTCAGCTTAGTACATTTATCTTTGTTAAGGTCTCAACATTATATTTTTAATATTATTTTTTCCCTTAGCTATATGTCGGGTACGGTAGCATGTCAGGAATGTGGAACAGAACTATTTATCCCATTCATTAGATCGACGACCTTTCAGCACAAAATTGCTTGTCTATATTTCTGAGATGAGGTTAGGTAATTATATATTTACCTCATTAACATTGTTCGGATGGTTGCTCTCATCTTTATCGTCATATTCACGACGTTTCGGCTGTTGTACGCTCCGGCCTTCTTCAGATGATCGGAATTTTGAACAAAACCCTTTATTTCGTCAAAGGGGGTAGATTGTTTTAGATTCTAAGAAAAAAAAGTTTTACTGAGACATTAAGTTTATAAGTCCCAAAGATTTATACACTGATCTCCTCAACGATATATGACCCATTGGATAAAGGCGTTGGTTGGAGCCAGTGACTTGACCCAAAGTGAGTTCAATACCTGGTGAACAAAAAAATTGGAGAATTGCATTAAAGGGAGATAATCCAGTATAGGCAGTGCACGTGGAACTAGAATCTACCCCGGTGGACGAAATAAAGGCTTCAGCTTACCAACGGCGTACAAACGGCCAATACGACGTGAACATAAAAACTGTTCTTTAAACTTCCTAGGAATCCTGGATTTCTATGACTGATTTACTGGAAGAAAAGAAACGTCACAACTAGAGAGAATTATATCAGCGAGCTTGTTTATTAATGGATTCAAAAGCGGTTGGCAATGTAATATCATGTTTTAGACAGGTGTTTATAGCTGCTAATTATTTTATTATTAAGCTTTCAAAGTATTTCTTCGAAAAGAATTATGTTCCTTTTTAAATAGGAAAAATCAAAGTTATGGCCAGTTTTATCTTGTGTAATATGAGCATTTGAAAACTTATCCAAACGCAAATGTCTTTTGTGTTTATAGATGCGTATTTTTAGATCACCTGATGATGCCTCTACATATCTATATGTATGCATACAAGCTTGTAAAAAATTTAATTTATCTATGCAGGCATCGGATGATAATATACCTTCGTAATAATGGATAATATAATTTGGATATATGGAGAAAATTTACTTATGTGTTATTCTGTTTCCATTGGTCAATCATCTATCACGTGCATTTGACTCTTTTAAAACAAAGCTAGTCAAATTTGTGGCGTATTGAATTCAAGAAGAGATGACGCATCCATTCGAAGTTTTACGAAAATTGATTCCAAGCCTAGCTGAAAAACTGAAAAAGTATATGTGTGTGTAAGTGTGTGTAATATTAGTATTAATCGTAGTAGTAGACATTATGTTTGTTGGTTTTTCGCATGTTGATTTGGTAACGATTTTATGTACATACCATTTGTTTTAGATAAACTGACCTTAAGTTTTTAAGAATTCAATAATGGTTGATGGTGCAATATACTGTTTTTGACGTGTGGCAATATTTTTAAGCTCTCACATTACTTTTTCCTTATCTATCTATCTATCTATCTATCTATCTATCTATCTATCTATCTATCTATCTCGTTCTCTTAATTATTTATCTATCTATCTATCTATCTATAGAATCGTTCTTAATGATCAATTAAGCGCCATGTTTTCCAAACATTTCTGTACTTCATATGTCTAACCATTTTTTTTCTTTTCGGATTCTTTAATCACCCATGGGTTTGTCGATAAAGGTTCTTGTTATTCTACCTCAGGATCTTTTCCCTATATGATAAGCTAATGCGCAAATACTTGTTTCCGTCTCTAGCAATGTCTAATAAAACACATACATCTTTCATCAGATGTGCCTGTAATTTTAGGCATGTCCCTAGATCGTCTTTAATTAGACATTGAGTTTTTCCCAACTAACATTTAGAGCAGTTCTCTCTACTCTACTATACCTACTAGCAAATGTTTGGCCGGTTGGTCACGTTTGAATTGTTTGTTTAAATTGTACAATAGGATATTTTTCATTTTTGACTTCTAGATGATATTCATGTTTTATTCAGCTGCTAATGCCGTTGCAATTCTAACATCACTGTCGTTTTGTGATGAATTCAACCATGATCTCTCTTATAAAAACAAAACAAAATACACTTGATACCGACTAGCACCTTTGAATGTTATATGATCTTCTGTTTGAAATTTGTTATAATTTCATTTATATGTTCGACTTATACCGCAGTTCCTCCCATCTGAAAATATATAGTTTAGCTATTAAGAATGTTGGATATAAGAGTTGTGTGACGTACGGTGACCGTTAATAATTAAGTTTAACTGAAGAGTTCAATGTTAAAATAAAACAGTATTTTATTACAACCGCAAATAAATACTTAACAAGAGCAAAGATGTAAAAATCAGCCAAAGATAATTACTCTTTTCAGTAAATACATCGTTAGTAACGCGACTCGACTTAACGTCCGGTAAATCCTAAATCAAAACCCAAAACATCGACGCACAATAATTCACACTAATTCGACTGGATAGTTCCACTCAATAATCACCCCAGTCAGTAGCCTGACACTGATATTTATACACCTGGCGGAAAACGTATATTCATAAGTCCAGAATGTCACGCTCGAACCTCAGTGTCGGTAGTTACTCATTTTCTTCCTATATGACAAAGAGCTAGAACATCTACAAAATATGTGTCTGCAATGATGATTTCAGGGTTTGAGGATATATTGGTCGTTTTGGGTTGAGTCATAAGCAGTTTCCCTTTTGGGGAACCTATTGTAATGACGAATGGATCACACAATCAATTACTTATGCATGGAAGTTAATAGATTTAGAGTAGGCTAACATATGTTAGTTTTGCATGGTGTTGGCAGCGTACGCAGCCGATTAAAGGAATCATTTTGTTTCCCCCCATAACAATTCAAAAATACATACAGCTATAGGACACATTTGAGAACTAAGTTAGTCTGTTCTACCCATATCCATCATATCCAACTGATTTTGCACCAAACGCTCATCGTCCCATTCAATCGTTGCTAAACAATTTCTCTAAGTAAAACCAGATTCAAGAGAAATCTAGAAAAAGAGATCGGCACATCAAAATGTGCACAATGTAAGTGAAAGGTCTACCTAATAAATGGCAACAATTCAGTGCAAATAATGGTGAATATAGATTTGAATAAAATAGTTTCTATGATATGATTAGAAGAATTTGACGCTGTGAAGACATTTAAGTAAAACTAATTCGCAGTAGATGAACCAAACAGAGGACGGAAAATACGACACCGTAAGAAACAGTGAAATAGCGAAAGATCTCTTCTAAAAGCTAAGCAAAATAATAAGAAAAAGAAAAATCCTATTAGAAAAAATGAAAAGAGTGCTGAACTGCAGTATAATAGGTATAATATAAACTAATGAATACTGGCCAATATCCTCACGTGTGAAGAAGAGACTTGAGAAAACAGACATGTGGTTCTCCAAAAAGATATTGAGTATACTATAACGCCACGAGTCGATCCTTTCGTCACGGCAACCAATTATATCACCACGTGTAGATCCTGGTCACTGGCAACAAATTACAACACGTACGCACCGGTCTATCGTGGGTCAACCTGGGTTGACCCTTCGTTGGTCACTACCGTCGTCGGTCAACTGGATGTTGGTCGCTGTCCATTTCGATCCACACCGTCTCTACCCACATTGTGTTCTTTGATCCCAGAACAGTGAAGGTCGAATTGTGAGGGCTGGTTCGAGCTACACAAAGAAAGAAATATCTTCTCGCAGAGGAATTAAAAACAGAAGATTCGTCGGGTTTGTTTTAAACTGTTTTATACAGTTCTTGGTGTAAAAATCAACCCTTCCGTCTTTAAATTTCTATAGCGACACTTTGCTCTTCTAAATGTGTTTCAAAGTCGGGAATATTCCCGTCAACAGGTCACGCGGGGTTTTGGTATCACATTGTCAGCCCTTGGCGTCACTCTCTGTTTGAGGCACCAATGTGATCTGCTTATATTGAGTCCGGCCCAAAACTAGCCTGTGTTCGGATTGGACTAGGAGGTTTCGGTAATTCCCCAGATTTAGTTACTGGTATCGCCCCGCCTTTATAACACATACTTTCTTTTATTTATACTCCGCACCATTACTTCCAAATGGGCGGAGGACAATTTTTTTCTATCTATTTCTGTATTACACTTGAGACCACCCCCACCGGAATGTTTTCCCTGTCCTTTTGACAATTCTGATTTTAAATTTTAATTTTTTGAGTGGGCGAAGAGGCGGTCTTATTTTAATCATTATATATTATTTCCCAGCCTTTGTTCTGATTTGTTCTAATGCATCCCAACCAGTCATCTTGCTTCCACAGACCCCTGGTTATCATGCAAACATTACAGATGCATTTCTCATTTCAATTTCCTAATTGGGTAACAGATTAAGTCTTATATTTCCGTGTTGCTTATATTTCCACAATTATGTTTCAGATCGTCCCTTGCTCCGGCCTGCCAATTGCAACTTTCACTTTTGTTGAGGGACACAAATATTTTCCAATTCCGTTTTTAATTCCTACGGTTAGGGAATAACAAGGAATATATTGTAGCGATTTCAGCTTATATTTTTACACGAACTTCTTTAATTCCACCAGTGTCACATAGTGTCACGAAACCATGGACTGAGTAGGTGAGCAACGAGAAGGTTTTAGGCAAAACTGAAACAAACATCATGGTTATACTTACGATCAGGAGTTACCTGGTATGTCTGTGACATATAATGAGAAAAGACGTTTTGGAGAATTTGACACTCACAGAACATCTTGAAAACAAAAGGAAAAGCAGCAAATAACCTACCTAACGAACTTGTTTAAATAGGTGGCAGAACATGGCTGAAGAAAGATAGTGAAAAGTGATACGTTACTAAGTGCTATAAAGGACACGAAGTTGTGGAGTCATGATCTCCCACGTCCTGAATTGCCACGGCAAATAGAAGAAAAAGCAGATAGATATTCTTTGACACTAATACAATTATATGCATTAAGACGCCTTTTCGCTTTTTAACAGAAAGAATCGTGTATCTGCATATATTCAAATTCGTGATGCATGCCGGGAGGGCTAAAAGCATTCATCAATAGAATGGTGCTTTTTAATGGTGACTGGATTCGGATTCAAAAAGTAGGTTGTTTACTGAAATATGAATGCAAAATAATATTTGCTTATAAATCAGATATAAAAAAAACCTCAAAAGCTAAAATGTATTTTATATATACTTTTTACCATTCTATGGCTAATTGACTAAATAATATAATATAAATATATAATATATATAAATATAAATATATATAATATAAATATATATATATAATACAAATATAAATAATATAATATAAATATAATAATATAATATAAATATATATAATATAAATATATAATATATATAAATATAAATATATATAATATATATAATATAATATAAAAATGTAAAAAGCGACACATTTCAAGCACATTTATGGATTAAGATCGAAACAATTTCAAGGTGACTTTTTTAAGATAGACGTTAGGCTTAATGTACATTATAAGAGTATACAAAAAAGTGAAGGAATCACAAATTTTGTTTATACTGGCTTTAAGAAAGAGGCCATTGTATTTTGATTAATTTCGACCGCTATAATCTCCACCCTTCCATATCTGTCTAAAAATAGAAATTAAAGAAATTATATGAAAACAATATTTTCAACACGTAGTCGAAATTTATTTCTTATATGAATATGAGCGCTGACACCTGATTTTGGTAACGAGGGAATTTTGTTTTCATCAAGGTATGGCCACAGATATTCGGGTTGCAATACTAAGATCCAGAATTTACGCAACCGTAGCAGAGAATTGGCAAGACTTTCTATCTTATTTCCTGGCAAGTTTTCTAAGAATATTTGAAAGCGGATCTTAAATGGTGTTCAACTTTACTTCAGAAGCATAGCATTTTATTCCCTTCTAAAAAAAACATTTGTAACTCATAAATACACATAAACATCGGAAAGATCCTGGGGAAGAAACACATTTTGATGATTGGATCTTCAGTGGTCAACTAAAATATTAAGAGAGATTGGTCTGAGATTAGGTGTTCGTAAACCAAAAATAAAATGCTTTTGACTATCGAATGAAATTCAAGAGTAAAAGTAATTCATCCCGAATAACATATACTAGCAGCATGGCCCGGCGTTGCCCGTGCTTGATTCAAAAACCGTACGACTCATACAGCAATCGCTATCACTTGACTTTCCTTGCCTTTAAAGGAGTGCCCTTTGCTGTGCTGATGTTGCTACACGCCTTACTTCTTGCCTATCTCACACTGCGAATTTTTCTAAGCTCGATACTAAACATTAAATCTGTTACGAAAAAAGAAGTAAACAAAATGAACAAAAAACGAACTGCTTTAAAAAAAGGACTCGTAACTGGAAAAAAACAATTGAAAAAGGAATTTTAACAACAAATAGTTTTTCACACCCAACCCAGTGCTACGGAATCAGAATCAACGTTGAGTTTAAGCAAGCGAATGAGCCAATTGGAGTAAAGTGCCATTCAGTTTTAAATTCTTCCCACTTGTGACGAATGCAGCTATCGATTTTTTTGCATGCTAGCATGCTAGTTAACATTCGTGCCAGTCAGCTATTGGCTCTCACGCTGGCCAATAGAATATTTCTACCTATTCGTGGCAGCCAACTATAGGCTCTCACTCTGGCCAGTAGAAAATGGCTGCAAACTACATGAAAACTGCAGTAGAAGCATGAAAAAATTGATTATTTCCACTATTAATGAGAATTGGGAAAAGCAAAGTCGGTCTTGGCCTTCCCGTTAACTTGGAGCATGTGCATGTAAATTTTGGTGCAAATCCGTCGATAATTGCGGCCGTGTATTCGTTACACACACACACACACACACACACACACACACACACACACATCCTTCCTTTTATAGATAGAGATTTTTTACTTCGTCTCTGAAGAAGAATTGCATCTAATGTAGATTTCTTTACAGATGCTATAGAAAAAAACAAAAACAATTCCTTTCCGATTCGTTTTAAATATACTATGTTAAAATATTAGCCTTAGATATGTGTTATTAATTTCTAGTTTTGATATATTTTTGTAATATTATTAAATCAAATCTGACCGCTTGTGAATACCAGCCGCTCTAAGCTTAAATACGCTGGTAGTCTAATGAATAATGGCTCAAAATTGTTAATCTGAGACGCGAGTTCAAATTACTGTTTGATTCGTTATGTTTACTTATTAGGTAATAACTTTGCGAATGGTATGACTCAACCTCTTCCCCCTCATCTTACGACACAACACGTTGAAATACCGTCTATCTGAAACTTATCTATACGGAAACGATAAGGTCTCTAAGTTTTATATCTTCATTAATCCATCTTCAGTTTTTATTTTGAAGACGTTTTAATAAGTAAAATACATCGGTATTTCGTGTGGGACGGATATTAATCAAGGAATTAATGTCACTAATACACTTGGAGTAAAAGAGAATAAACAAGATTTTCATGACGTTGCATTTATCTCTTTGAAAATTGTAGACTGCAGGGATGCAAGGAAACGAAATAGAGTTCTAAAGTGCAAGAAAAGAAACTGCAAGAATCTATCTATCTATCTATCTATCTATCTGTATCTGTCTATATTTCTGAGATGAGGTATTATGTACATTATTTACATTATTCGGACTATTGTCCTCATCTTTGTCGCCATATTTGTTACAACGTTTCGGCAGTTGTACGTTCCGGCCTTCTTCAGGTGGTTGCAATGTCGAACTGAAACCTTTATTTCGCTCACTGGGGTAGACTGTTCTAGCTACACGTATCATGTTTTAATAGATGTCAGTTATCAGTTATCTCCTGTTAATTTCCCTCTGAAAGTTCTCCACTGCCTTAACCGGGTTTTGAACTCACACTCTTTTGGGTCCTGTCATTGGATCTAACTAACGCCTTTATCCACTGTGCCATGTGTCCTTGATAACGGACAAAGATGAGGGCAATAGTTCGAATAATCTATCTATCTATCTATCTATCTATCTATCTATCTATCTAATAATTCTTTAGTCTAACGATAAAAATTTACTTTTCATAAAAGTAATTTTATATTGATTGGGCAGTTTTCTTTTTCTTTTCCGTCATGTGATATTTTCTTTTAGGACGTGGGCGATCATGTCTCTCCATAACAGCTTTTCTTCTGTTGCTCTATGTACTATTATTATTTCACGCACTTGTCAAATAGGTACTCGGTGTTGCCCTGACCCCCGATACTCTTGTCTTCAACTGTTTTTCTTTATTATTTTACTTCAGATATTTAAACTGTCTCAGTCTTATAGTAAGTCTATGTTTCCTTTAGACCATTATATAGTGAAGACGTCAGACAAAAAATCAAGCAATAGATACGTGTCTGGCTGCGAACGTATTGATTCCAGACTTCTATCTATCTATCCATTCATAAAAGGCAGGATGTGTGTGTATGTGTATAACGAATGCACGGCCGTAATTTTCGACGGATTTGCACCAAAATTTACATGCACATGCTCCAAGTTAGCGGGAACGCCAAGACCGACTTTTCATTTCCCAACTCCCATCGATAGTGGAAATAACCGATTTTTTCATGCTTCTACGGCAGTTTTCATATAGTTTGCGGCCATTTTCTACTGGCCAGAGTGAGAGCCTATAGCTGGCTGCCACGAATAGGCAGGGAGATTCTATTAGCCAGCGTGAGAGCCAACAGTTGACTGACACGAATGTTAACTAGCATGCTATCATGCAAAAAAAAATCGATAGCTGCATTCGTCACAAGTGGGAAAAATTTAAATCTGCATGGAACTTTACTCCAATTGGTTCATTCGCTTGCTTAAACTCACCGTTGATTCTGATTCCGCAGAACTGGGTTGGGTGTGAAAAAGTATTTGTTATTAACATTCTTTTTTCATTCGGTTTTTCTTTTTTAAAGCTGATCGTGTTGTGTTCATTTTGTTTAGTTCTTTTTCGTAACAGATTTAATGTTTAGTATAGAGCTTAAAAAAAATTCGCAGTGTGAGATAGGCAAGAGGTAAGGCATGTAGCAACATCAGCACGGCAAAGGGCACTCCTTTAAAGGCAAGAATGGGCTAAAATATTTTAAGTCAAGTGATAGCGATTGTGTTATGAGTCGCAGGGTTTTTGAATCAAGCACGGGCAACGCCGGGCCATACTGCTAGTCTTACATAAATATATATGCAACGTTGATACGTTAATCTACGGCTTTTTTTCATAGAAATCGACTGATTATTTGTCGGTTAACGTCATAAACAAACAAGTAAATAATTTATTAAAATTTCTTTGTTTCTTATCGCCAGCAAATTGATATTATCTCAGGCGCTTAGCAACAGAAACACACGTGTGCTCGCTTTGGAATATTTATTCTGGCATTTTTCTTCAAATCAAGTGGTTTTAATGATATTGTCTCCAGACAAATTATGCAGGATTATCAGATTCTACTAAAACTTACAAAATATAGACTGACGCGCGCGCGCAAAAAAAAAAAAAAACATTGCTCGCCTCTCACTATTCTATCATTATTTCAGATATACTATATTTCTCAGTTCGAGCATTTTAGACTTTTACAGTTACGATACAACTTTGCACGAAAGACTCTTCCTTAAACCTACCGATTTTATTGGTGAAAAGGCGTGACACTGGTAGAATGGAGTGAGGACTAAAAGGGTTCATGTGAAAACCCCGTATAGGAATTGAAGAAGGGTTGGAAACGTTAAAAACGTTAAGGTAAAAACAGGAATTGAAATATGAAGCAAGAAAAAAGAGATTTTTCCCCTTTCTGATATCTAGGAACGATGACTGAAATAAGAATGTAAAATGTAAGCCGAAAGACAAATACACTTGTTAGAATTAGCAAAGCCCGTAATGTAAACAGTGTGGAGTGTCATTTTTTAAACATGCAAAATGGGCAGAAAATTATATCGGTCATAAAGACATAAAAATAATTTATAAACACATAGTTTGTGATTGGGAAAATTGTTGTTTTGAATAAGTAATCAATCGTAGGCCGATTGCCGTCAGGATATTGAAAGCGACATATAAACAAAGTTTTTTGTCGAAGAATGTATTGTTTTGAATAACTGACTGCTTTGTTTCTTCCAAATTTGAGAAAATAATTAATTGATATGAATCTTGATGCGTCCTTAGGTACGATGCGAGTCGGTTGAAATACATTTAAACAGAGCGCTTAAGGAAAGCAAAAGTTGGACCGAGAGACGTCAAGAGACTGAGACAAGAACAGATAGCGGCAGACAGAGGAGCTGCTGAAGTGCACGTGACCTGCTGTCGAGGAGAATTCTCGTCTGACCTCATTTTGTTAATTGAATCCACTCCTAGATTTAGGAAAAGACAAGGTTTAAAGAGAGAGTGTTTAATGTGAAGGGTTAATGTTGCTGCATCAAACACTGTAAACCGGTAACCTTCTTGGTTATATTGTTATGTTATTTTTATTTTCGCCAGGGAAACGTACTTTGTACTTTTGTAGCATAATTACGCCGCTGCTAAATTACGAGCGAAATTCGATCTTTACTGCTCTGTGCTCAAGGAACAATACTTGGTGCTTAAGCAGATGAAGTGACGAAGCGTCAAGCAGATAACCATCACTTGTTCGGCCACACTAATGACCAGCTTGGGAAGAGCACAGTATCGAGCTGGGCCAATCGTGTTATAAAAGAAGTTCCTCTCATACAGCTTTATTATGTGAAGAAGATCGCGAGTGGATGCTTTCACGATTACTATGATCTTAACCTCTTACACCCTGGGTCAACCGTTTATACTTTTTCTCATAATATGCAATTCTTTATCATTTTACACCGTTAAATCAAACACATTCCGTTGCCATTTACTTTCAAGCGCCCTTTGCGATTTGTATTTGGTGTAATATGTATTTTAAAAAAATCAGAATATAATGAAGCCATAGCCCAAAAAAGAACACAAAGCAGGAAAATGTTAAAGTAAAATGTTATAAGATTAGTTTAGCCATGTATACAGTAGTGTGTTGGTATGTTATTCAGTTTATCACAGGAATATTAACTGTTTAATTCATGTTGAAAAAGCGGGAATAGCCGTAGGCGTTTATACTTGAATGGTAATAACAATGTGTAGTGAAAGAGATAATGATTTACCCCGAAAAAAAGTTCGTGCTCTGTGTGCGATCTGCCGAAGAAAAATTACCAAAAAGTATTTAGCAAAAATCTACTTCAATGACTAGAATCTATGCTAATGTTCTCCCCTCCCCTGAATGGCGTGACCAGTCAGAAAGATCTCTCGATGAACCAAAGCCATTGTTTTTCGTTTATAATGACATAAGATTTTTTGAGCTGGTGAGCTGAACACGCGTTTTTGCTCGTGAAAGTGAAGGTTTGATGTGTGACGCCATTTTGTTGTTTCTACTTTGCTTGTTGGACTGTTACGACGGACTATCGTTTGAACTGCGATTTGGCTACAAGTGTTGCGGTCGAGAAACGGAAGAAATCTATTGCAGTTGCTACTATCAGTTGACAGTCTTTTTTTCCCTTTTCTTTACTACGAACACAATGTCGAGTTTTTTGATATTCAGCATTCATTTTCAGCACTGTTAGACTATTTAAGAAATTTCTGAAGTAGGGTGAGTTTTGTTTTGCTGTAATGACTTCCCGTAGCTTTATGTTAAAGCACGTTTGGCTTAATAGTGGGTTTTCAAATTAAAAATCGGATAGAGATTCAATTCCTGTCAGCACGCAAATTGTCTTTAATGAGATTTTCATTCCATAGGCCGCTAGATTAATTCATTTGTTTAAATAATCTTGGAATATCTTCTGAAATACTCATGCCCACCAAATGTGACATTTAGAGTAATAGAACATTATATATGTGTAAAAAAATCAATTAATTGCCTTAAAATTGCTGTATAAGTCTATTTGGTTATTTGCCGTAAAGATCAAGAGAATCAAACATTCGAGGCGCGACAAGGTACGAAATGAGATTCTCACTGAAAATGTAAATTGAGAAAAATTTAAATTTTCCAAAGATGTATAGAATCTCCTGCAGACCATTGGAAACCGTCCTGAGTATGACGATAAACTACATACGCGTCCTGGGTAAGACGATGAACTACATCCGCATCTTGGGTAAGACCATAGACTACATTCGCGTCCTAGGTAAGACGATAAACTACAATTACTACTACAAAACCAATTCCTTTGATCAGGAGGTTTTTGAGTAGCGTGGAACCACCTTTTAATTGCTGGTGTTCCCAGGTTCACCCTGACCCGGTGTGGTAGCAACTTTTAATGTCCCAGCTATGGGCAAATTGTTAACCCCCAGACTGGGGTCAAGCACTATGAAAATTGAAAAATAGGTTTTAATTAAAAATTAAAAAAATTTTACCAGCAATAAATTTCTGAAGAAGAAATTACTACTAGCAATACATTTTTGAAAAAAATATTGCCATCAATAAAAAATATTGAGGCTGATATGCCGTAAACAAAACAAATCAATGGAAACACTAACTTGGCATCTGAACACTCATTCAGTTATGTGCAATTTTTCGATACATGACTCACGACGCAGATTTTTTTCCGTAGTTTTGTAAAAACGTTACCAACAATATATATATATATATAGCCACTATGTATGCATATATATATATATATATATATATATATATATATATATATATATATATATATATATATATGTATATATATATATATATATATATATATATATATATATCCTATGTATGCATATATATATATATATATATATATATATATATATATATATATGTATATATATGCATATATATATATATATATATATATATATATATATATATATGTGTGTGTGTGTGTGTGTGTGTGTGTGTGTGTGTGTGTATATATATATATATAAATATCTCATAAAAAAATAGAGCATAGTCTGATGAAAAAGACGCCAAAATTGACGAAAACAAAAAATTTATCGTCAAAATGCATGATAGACCAAATTTTTTTTTTAATTATTTTTTAAAATTTTTCCATATTTTTAGAATATTCTAAATTTTGATTTTAAAAAACCTTGTTTATCTTTTTTCGCAACAAAGGAGGTAAATAACATAGATAAATTTTAGCGCGTTTTTTTGGTATTTATATCTATTAATTTGGAAAATTTTGTAAAATAAAAATAATTGTCAGATGTTAATGAAACTTTCAGAAAATATTCACAAATGATCAAAATTATTATAATATATGGCAAAAATATTTTTTTTATTTTATTAACACCCCATATCTAATTTTATGAAAACTCAAAAAATTCCATACCATCGGGTTTTAGTGATTACAATATTTAAAGCACAAGGCTTTGAAGAATGTAAATCATATTTTGTTTTTTTTTTTTTAAGAAACTCAGTACCTGAAAATCAGCTCTGAATTGTAACATACAAAACTCAATAACAACAAATATACTATTTAATCTCAAACGCTTTTATTTGTTTTTATTTGTTCGTATGAATATGGACAATATTTTCTGAAAGCAAAAAAATTTTTCAATGAAAATTGAATTTTTTCCTACAATTATTTCTCATTTCTTTAATTTTAAATCGAAATTTTAACACTTTTTCATTACACTTTTAAAAAATTATAAAATAAATAACAGCACCATCAACCTTTGTACTTCTCATTCTTAGCTCGTCATTGTCTAGGGATTTGAAAATTGTATAATTTGGACCCATCCGATGACACCCATAATGAAAAATGTAATTATGTTTTGATAAAAAAGCGCTTAAATGGGTTGTCATTAAAAAGTACGGAAGGTCACGTGGCTTGAGTGTAAGCGTAGATTTCATATTTATAGTATTTATTATCTCTAGTGTTACGTGTTGATAATTGTAACAAAGGAAAAAAAATGATTTACCACAACACAGAGCTAAATCACAAACAAATATTTAATTTACTAAAACAGAACAAAACATATACAGGATAAACAATTGTAGCCTACAAAACAGAAAACACAGAGTTACTGGCAAAAGTGTTACGAGGGAGGAGAAGGAAAGGAGTCAAATCACTTTTTAGGGCGATAAGTAATCTAAGTGCTATATTTGGAAATCCACAAAGGTGTGTAAATAAATATTAATTTTTAGTTTGGTCAATGAAAATTAGTCAAAATTCTATTTACCAACTTTGTTCCATGAAATTCTCTTTTGGGTTTTTGGTTGGTCGGCAACTTTTATAGAGATTCTTTCGGCTGGATATAATAGTCCTTGAATCAAAAGCCGGAGTTGATACTGACAGCATTGACAACCCTTTTCCAAAATGGGGCTAACACCTAATTTGCATATTTCTAGATTTTTCTCGAATATACTAGAATGATCTAGAATCTTCAAACATTCTATTTCTAATTTCTCTATTTTACAACTACTTCATGAGTGAAAACTTTTTGTAATAACAAGTAGAACTCAAAGAATCCTTATTATAAAATATCCTCGTAACAATAGATAGTATCAACAAAGTTATGTTTTAAGTTCATAATAATAAAATAACAAAATTAAGGAAATTGGAATGCTAATTTTTTTTGTTTTTTATTATCTACTAATTACGGGGTAGTACATAAGCTGATTCACACAAAAACAAAAAAACGTTACGTCACGTATGACCATCTGTATGATAACGCGAATCTCACGTGAGCTGTCGATATGTGATGACAGGTATCACTTGTCACTCGAAGATCGCTTACTTTTTATTTCGAACAATTTTTTATTCGAAAAAAGTAAAGTAAAAGCTTCTTTCAAAATATTTTAACTAATCTTTAAATTTGCTAATTTTAGTCAAATAAATTTTGAAAAACGTAGAATTGATTTTTTGGTATAATTATACCAAAAATAAACGAGATTTTAACTTGTTTACAAAATTAGAAAAAAAATGGCTGATAGCTACTAATTTTGATGACAGAAATAAACAACATTTTTAAATAAAATTTCGGACCTGATAAGAATGAGTAAAAATTTTAAAAATAATCAAAAAATACTTTGGTGTTTCTTCTTAAGAATGATATATATATTTAAGCCGATAAAAATTTATTACATCGTTTTTTTCATGCTATGTTTTTTGTAGAATTTCGTGGGAGGTACCTATATATATATATAGCCAATAAGTCGCAAGGAGTTCCTGAGTGTGAAATAATACGAGAAAAAGCCAAAAAATATTAAATGGATAAGAATTAAAGAGACAAAAATATAACAGTTGACATTGCCTTTACATTTACATCATAGCTGACCGAGAATCAGGAAAAATGGAAGAGAAACAAGCGTGAAGTGTAAGAGAAGACACTATTAGAATAGAACTTACGGTTACATTGAGCTGCCAATCTATTAGTACTCTTTAATTCGTGAAGTCGATTATGATCACCAAACAGAAATACGAGAAACGTTTCAAACGTTCCAAACGTTTCAAAAGTCGTACTTCTTATTTATTCCTCCGGAGAATGCGACGGATAGAGAGAACCTAATAACTCAGTGGACATAGAGAAGAGCATTGCATATACATTTCCGCAGGCGATGAAGAGGATTTTGTATATCATTCATGTGAAAATCTGCCCCGACGGAGGCAACTCAAGTTTTCATCTACACTGATGGCGTCGCTGTTGAAACGCATTACTTCTAAATTCACATGAACTGTTTGCTCTCCGTAAACTTTCAGCAAGCATCGATGAGAGTCAGTGAGTGTAATATCATTTCACATTGAGAAATTCAATAATATACCTTTCCTTCTTATGACAAACGCCTATTAGCTAGACAGCATCTCAGCTGTTTTCTCTCGAAAGGTAAAAACAGAATTGGATTATTATGGGAAAGTTTAACTTCTGTTATTCTTCTAACATCCCACTGTAGTGTTGTGGGTTACCATAGTAAAATAAGTACGTTTGGAGCTACCTTTGGATATCATGAATGGCGCCAAATTCCTTCTGAAATATCTAATCTGTCGTCTGTATGCAACCACTTTCGAAGATCAATGGTTAAAAATGGCTCTGAGCGCGTGAAGCCAGAACGTCTTGGCAAAAACCATCCTTTGAACATTATGGACTAGTTCTGCAGAATGTTAAACAGACTCTGCCAAATAACATAAATCTAATCACTTGAAGACTAACAACAGTAGCAACAACTAGATTAGATAGAATATGTAAGCTGAAGAGACATGAATGACAATCAAAGTGTTAGCGTTTCACACTACTTCAAATAAGAGGTTACAATGAAACCCTCAATCAAAGAGCCAAACCAGCTTCTAGACTTGAGAAACACTTTTACTCTGAAAAGTTGTTTTAATAGAAATATTTTATAAATTTCAACCGAAAGAAGTACTGACTGTTTGGTCAATGAGTGTCAAATGTTTCCTTGGATGAAATTTGCTAATATTACCATTACCATCTTAGGACAAAGATAGATTTAGAAAAAAAAATCATTACACTTTAAACCTGAGACACAGTTAAAGACAACTGTATGGTGATCTACATATTAAAAATTGCAAATCCTTATGTGTATTTTCATGTATATACGCGAATGATTGTTTTACGAACTTTCTGAATCTTGTTTGTTCATATCCTAATTTGAATGAAAGCTCAGTTAGAAAGGAAGTTTTTCTTTCATTTTAGCAGTTCGTCACTATTTACAAGGCCCGGGGGTCACTCAGGGTAGAGGTTTACGTTAGGAAAAGATTTGTGTGTATATGTGAAGGAGCTAGCGAATAACCCTAGCCTTCAATAGGTTAAGACTTCAGAGATCGTGGAGCCATCCTATTGGGAGTCGATTCCACAGGGCAGTGGTTCGTCGGAAGAAGCTGCTACAGTGGAACTTACTTCTCACCGATGGAATACGGAGAGAATGTAGATAGTTTGCTACTATGTAGGAGGCATGGTGTTTTCTTGCTGTGGACGCTTGCCTTGGCAGGACCAGTGAATGAAGTTTGACCGAGCACTTTCCATGGAAGTACGGTAGAGCAGCCACAACCCGCCAGTGGCAGTGAGGTTGAACGGTGGAAAATAATTCGTGACCCACAAGGGCTAGGAGACGGTTTTGAACTCTATAAACGCTGGAGAGTGAATTCTTGACAGCTCCTG
This sequence comes from Acanthosepion pharaonis, assembly GCA_903632075.3. Lineage (NCBI taxonomy): Eukaryota > Metazoa > Mollusca > Cephalopoda > Sepiida > Sepiidae > Acanthosepion > Acanthosepion pharaonis. Next base: position 3,306,183 of record CAHIKZ030003632.1, on the reverse strand, counting down.
CTCGGATATGATAACAGTACTCCAAGTAACTTTGAATGAGTGTTACCCAAGGAGTTAGGAGCAAACGAATGCCAAAATCTTCCTGAAGTCACAGGACAAAATTTATCTCTATACTAACGAGGAGGGTGCAGAGAAGAATTAGACTAACAGTAATACACGAATATTACGGTTTCGTTCATTTTTATGATGTACCATATGCGCTCAGGATGTTGGCGATCATGGCTCTCCACAATTTCCTGCCATTCAAATGACATTTGTACGTAACATCTGAAAGAGAGGGCTGAAATATTGGGCATATAATAAGGGAAAAGTCCTATGAAAAATTTTTTAGGCTTACACGACAGATTCAAGACAATAATGACAGAGGAAAACAATGCATAACCCACCTAGCAAGCTTTAGTAACTGGATGACAGAACAAGATTTAGGAGAGATAACCAAACAACAAAATTTATTAAGCACTACAAAGGTCATGAAATTGTGGAGAGCCATGATAGACAACATCCTAAAGGGAGACATTGGAGAAGACTTCGTGCAAATATTTCCTATTATTAAGACGTACAATGAATGACTGTTAAAACACAGTGAGTATCTCCTGGTGTAGAATAAATAGTTTGATGTTGAATGTAAAACTAGAAAGGAACTTCCGAAATTCTGTGTAATGTTCCCTGAACTTTCGACTGTCATTCATCATTTTCCAGAGAAGGGGACAGAAATCGTGAGTTAGCCTGTAGGGTCTTTATCTTTTCCCAGATTGAAACGCACGTTCTGCGGTATTAGAATAGATTTCAAAGTAATTTACTACGTATGGGTTGAGATTCAAACGATTTTATTGCTAGCAGTTTGCTGAAGTTTGATTTAAGCGGTAACGCCTATTTCAATTAGAATTTTGCAAGCGAAATCAAGCGACACTAGGAGAAACTTACTTTAAGACTTAACAGAAATACCCTGGACGTGCTATTTAATAAAACATATTGTTAACGGTAAAGCGTTTGAAAGGAAATCGGTTAATATGCTAGGGTGGATACGTTTATAGCAATAGCTGACTAAAAGGACCTTACAGTCATTTCAACACGTGCCTACCGAGATAGAGTTTGCACACACACACACACACACACACACACATATATATATATTAAAGTAGAACCATTTATAGTTAAACTATGCTAATACATTCAGTAAAAGCGGAAAACACTCGATAGGGCTTAAATACACATAAGCTGAGTATGATGACACAAAAACAGACGCACACATACACATATATATATATATATATATATATATATATATATATATATATATATATATATATATATATGTACCGGTGTAACAGCAAAATTGTGCAAGTGTTAGATTAAAATCTGAACCGTTATATCTTAGAAATGATTAAAAGATATCTTACTGGGATTCTCTGTGGGTTTTATAACAGTATTTTACTCCACGTTAATCAATAAAAATGTATAATTACTCTCCAAGAGAATGTATAATAATGTAAAGAATGTATAATATTGTAAAAGAATATATAATAATGTAAAAGAATGTATAATTAAATATATATATATATATATATATATATATATATATATATATATATATATATATATATATATATATATTCAAGATCATTTTCCACCTTATTGAAGATGATTATCGTCCTCTCTAAACTTCTAACTTTGTATACTGGAGTAACAGGTATTCATGTACAATTTCATTTTCAAGTCTTTTTTCACTGCTCTTTGAACTGTCATAGCTGAAACTCTTCTCAAATAATCCAATTGTCTTATGGATTGAATTGGATCTTATTTAATTGATATCTTTAGATCTAAATTGAAATGATGATCCCTCTCCATGCTGTGAGCTCCTGATCCAGTTTTTCGCTCTATTGTTCTACTTTTTAAACCTATTTACCGATCTCTTGATAGTTCTTGAACAGACATTTAAGATGGAAAGCAGAATATGAACGTTTCTACCATTACTGACGCGCTGAATGTTTTTTTTATCTCTCAACAGATGTGAAAACAGTGCTGCTGATACAAAACTATTTTAACCTATTATCTTTCTAGGCAAATAACTTAAACTTACGACGAATGATATCAAGACGACAAAACGTCTTATCTGAAAATCTAGAAAAAGAAATTTTATTAGTTTAGTGGTTTTTAGATATCTAACATCTGGGTGGATAATTATGCTGTTACACTATTTGCATAATTTAGCTGTAATATCCAGTATATATATATATATATATATATATATATATATAGTTATGGAGGATGAAATCCTGAGATCTCAATGTAAAAGCAGAGCTAATATTTAAAAGAAAAACAGACCACTTTAAGGTACCATTACAATAATTTATTACATGCTATCGGATGATCCGGTGTCCTTTTAAAAAGGACCCTGGTGAAATAAATTATTATAATGGTACCTTACAGTGGTATTCATATATATATATATATATATATATATATATATATATATATATATATTAAATTTGCCTGGATAAACTCAACCAGAGGATGAAACGCGTCGCCTAAGATAAGTTTTCCATTTGTCTTTATTCATATATATATATATATATATATATATATATATATATATATATATATATATTATAAATTAACTGATTTAAAATATATTTATTAGTTAAGTTTTGGTAGGAGTAGGGATGTATTTTTCAATGAATTCTGTTAAATGCATGTCATCTGGATTTTAAAAAAAAAATTATTGTTAACGGCAAAAATAGTTACGGCATTTTTTTTTCTATTTGTACACTTAAAGATTTTTTGGGGTGTTTATGTTAGAACACGTTTTATTTAACTCCGATTTTAAAAATATTTTCACTTTTAATTTTTAATATACTATATTTCTTTTTAAAACAAGTAAATGTATTAGAATTAATATTACTGCTTTGTAAATTTACATTGAGCACTAATTTGTAAAAATAAAATTTCTATAAGAACACCGGATTATACATCTTATTGTTCAGTTAGCCTGATAGAGAGACTAATATTTTTATGATGTAATTAATATTTACATTATTTTAGTTTTGGCGTAAACCAAGTATTACATATTTTAAATAATATTTTTAACATTTTTATAGTTATGTATGTTGTTTTTTATCGTCATGTATATATCAATCACACACACACACACACATATATACATACTCACTACATCTTTATATATATACATATATATATATAAAATGTAGACAGTATATATATATATTTATATTTATATATATAACTGATATATATTTGACACACACACACACACACACACACACATATATATATATATATATATATTATATAAATTATATAATATAATATAACATAAAGGACAACATATGTATCCAATCACAGAAGATTTCAGCGACTCAGTTTCTTGTGTGAACCGCATTAATCAGACTGTCAGTTGGAAAAGCGAATTCGCCTTTCCATATCGCTCGGAAAGTCAATTATACGGTAAAATGAATGATCGTTTTATATCATGTTTTTCTCCTTAATCGTACCCTTATATCTTAACATTGAGTTCTGTGCTTTTTATTGCGCTGTTGTCTTTTGGTCCAAATTCTCTATCATAAAGTGTAATACAGGACCGATATTAATAGTCCTCTGTTATGCAACTTTACCGCTGGAGGCTGTCGCCTAGAAAGAGACGTTATATACAAAGTCACAGTAAAGGCGGGTGGAGAATCTGACATAATTTATTTTCTTGCATCCGAACGCTCAAGTTTGAAAATGTTTGATGACCATAAAAATCTTTCGATGTGAAACAACAACACATCATCATTTCATGTATGTTTAAAAAAAAAAAGACAATTTCAGTATATCCCTTGCTGTCGATTGGAAAGTACTAAAGATATTACTGTTTTCGCAGAACAACGTCCAGATCTTGGGAATTATATTTGCAAGTTAATTAACAGATTATAATATCCCTAGATCAGAAATACATACATAAGGTCGAGTTTGTTTAACGAATCTTGACACTGGAAAATATTTTTTTTTTATCGAAACAGTTAGTTCTTGACTGAAAGAAAGAAATATATACACACTGACCTTGCCAGCACAGATCAGTGGATCAAGACCTAGATTGTTGCATTTGATACCTAAAAAAGGAAGCTACTAACGTTTCATCCTCATCGAACAAACCGTGAATTCGTTCCAGTATTGGTTGGAGATCTATTCTCAATAATTTCTGTTTCCTCAAACCTCTGTCGGAACTAAAACTCAATCCAGACCTCTAATGGAATGTGTATATTCATATCATCGCTAAAGATGATGGAAAAATAGTGGCTTCCTTGTATCACGGCAGAAAATATCTAAATTATGTTGCAATTTTCAGATCAGCCTAACAACGAATAATTGCTCGAATATATGGGGAGGTACTGTCCGGTCCTCACTGCCCAGGAATTATAAAAGTTCAAGAGTGACTCAGCTATATATTGTTGACTATGGCATTATTTATCTTCTTCAAATGCTGATGTGGCTGTATACCGCTACACAAGGGATATCAATGCAGAAAAAGTTACATCAATTACAACAATCAGAAATAATTTTTAATTAATCATAATTTAAAGTGGACTAACTTGCCTAAATTAATTCCGAGCGGAAATTGATAACTGACAAAAGCGGTTGTTTTTACTATAGAAGCGTCTTATAACCAATAAAATAAATATATTTCAGAAGAGAATTATAAACAAGGAAGCACGCTGTTCCTTTAGAGCCCCTGAGATCATGGCTCTCCATAGCCCCCTCTCCCATGTTGCCCTTAACAACGTTTGTTGCATTGCCAAGCATTTTGACCTGCGTTTGCCTTCGATATGTCCCGTGGGGGTCAAAATCTACAAGCTCTCCTTCCTCATTATGTGTTGAAGAAATTTCAGCTTTTCTGGTTATGAATAAAAGTCTCCTTTTGTGTTTCAAATTTCCTCAAGAAGTATTTATTATGTATGTTTTTCGTCTATGATACTTGCAGCAGACTTCTGTAGAATCTCATTTCTCTTGACTTCGATATTCTCTTCATCTGTAAAGAGAATATCCAGTATTCACTAGGAAATAACAAGATTGATATTATATTGCAGTCCAGCACGCTTTTTGTTGAAACTTGACTAATGAATGGAATAATAATGCAATACAAAATGTACTTAGAACAAAATGTATTGAAACAAGAAAGTGTACACAATATTTACATATAGTCTTTTGTATATTCCTGGTAAGACCGTTCCTGGAGAATGTGTTGACTGAGTCGCAGTCGGACAGAGTCTCTGTTTGAATCTCTTGATTCCTGTATTTATCTATCCACCCACGAGGATAAAATGTGGCACAAGGCCGGTTTAAAGTGGGTATCTCCGAGCGCGTAGGCTCGGCCAAAAATATGGCCTTTCAGAACCCGCCTAGACGGGTTCAAGGCCTGTCTACCACCCCGGACGAAACCCTGCCTCTCGGCAAAGCCTCGTCCAGGTCCCTCACTGCAAAATGCAGAGAGTTCGACTGAGAGTGAATCTCTTGATTCCTCCCTCTCTTCCCGGTACCAACCATATTTATATGGTCGGTACTCCACTATGCAAATTAGGTGGATCCTACCACAACACTTTTATTTGCTTCTAATGTTATTTTCCTGTTTTTCAGTAGTTTACATAGATTTGGAAAGCATCTTTTTACTATTCCAAGATGGCTCCGACAAAAACTTCCCACATATTTGAAGTTCAGTATCTATGCAGTGGGTCTATTCTGAGAGAACTAGAAGTCCTACCAAAATTTATTATCGGCGGTCACACGCTTAAAAACATAAGATATGGAGATGATACAGGGCTAATTGGACAACAGAGTCAAGTGGATTCCCCTCTTGTGACTCTCCAAATGATTTTCTTTCGACTGTCAACTATGCTGACCATCTCTGTCCAGACGCCGAGGGAATTCACTGTCATTAAATGCATTCATGTGATAACTGTCCTTGTCTACGTGTGCGTAAAATAATGAAACCCGGGCGGCAACGGAGCCAAACCTGTCAAGCGTGTCTCACCCTGGTATCAATTACAGTTGTCTCGGAGATGATAGAACCGATTCTTGCTGCCAATGTCTTCAGAAGGAAAGACCTCTTGGGAATAGCTGATTATTCCAGTCGAAATTATTCATGTTGTTGCGTAAGCGTTGGCAAGGCGACGGCCGCTACGAATGTCATCTCACCGGTTGACCTATGTCTGTGATTGTAATGGTAAAGATAATTTCTCATGAGGCGAGTTACAAGTTAACGTTGGAGTAAAATCTGATCAGTTGGTTTAGTGATTGTTGGCTTAAGAAAATTCTGTTCATTAAGCGTTTGCCATCTTTGATTTATCATGCAATTAAAACTCTTATTTCCTAGATTCTATAAATGTTCATTTCTTGACAATGTTGGTAAAATGAAAACGTAAATTCAAGCAAATGCTGTAATGAAAAGAAATGATTAAGCTAAATTCGTGCATAGTTTTCTGCGGGTGAATGGTCAAATTGTTTAATCCGTTTAATTCAGGGAATCAAATAAACCTGGACTCAGTCGTCGTCATCTATCATTTCAGTCTGTTTGTAATTATAAACCTTTGACCCCTGCGTTCCTGAACAATTTTAACCCTTCTACCTGAGCTCCTGAGTCAAAATTCACAAATAGTTGGGATGTAATTTTTCACAGTAGTTATAAAAAAAAAATTTACAAGTGTTTACCAACAGTTCAAACGGTGACTGGGCATTAAGTCATTTTTCTCTACCATTGTTCAAACTGTGGCTGGGCATTACATCATTTTTCTCAAACACCGGTAAAGCGGTGGTCAGGGTTAAAAGTTTAAGTTTTCATTTTACAGACAACTTTAATCTTTAAAAAACAAAATACAATGTCAATCTGTTGTCCTCTAGATTACTCTCATTGGTTCTCGCTTCTTATTCATGTTAGTTTCTTTTTGGACTCGTCTACATCAATTAACCCCTTGCGTCTTAGTGACTTTACAGCCTTGTTTGGAATTATCTCGATTGATATATATATATATATATATATATATATATATATATATATATATATATATATATAGTTTTAAGGTATGCTATATTTATGGAATAAAGTACTCAATACCAGAGATAGAGCGTATGTAAATATAAATATAAAACATTGCGTCCGGCATGAAACAGCCTGTCACCTGTCTTTGAGCAGAATGCGCTCAGGGGCGACTCCGTTAAAGACAGAGTCGCAATTGAGGAAAATTATACTGAGAGGTGCCCAGCCCTGGGGAACAGATGCCCGAGTCCGAGCCCTCCCATTGCACCAGAGGCCAGCGCAACCGACGGTTGCGGTGGCTGAGGGCAATTTTCGTCCTTTTCCCGGACGTACGCTCCTGGGTCCCCACTTAAAAAAGACCTTGTGTCACATCTCGTTCAAGTGGGGGGGGGAAGGAGTTAATACTGCGCATAAATTACTACAAGGTAATTTGTATGCATTACTTATCATCTCTCAGTTGCGTCTCTGTCTTTGGGCAGAGTTTGCTCAGGGTCTCTCTGTCAAAGGACAGGGGGGTGGGCAACTGAGAAAATTATACTGAAGAGGTGCCTATCCCTGGGGAACAGTTGCCCGATGCCGCGCCCTCCCATTGCACCAGAGGGACGGATAGGTGCTCGCACCGAGGCCAGCGCAATCGACGGTTGCGGGGCTGAGGGCAATTTTCGTTTTTTTCCCGGACGTACGCTCCTGGGTCCCCACTTAAAAAAGACCTTGTCTCACATCTCGTTCAAGTGTGGTTGAGAGAGGAGTTAATACTGCGCATAAATTACTACAAGGTAATTTGTACGCATTACTTATCATCTCTCAGTTGCGTCTCTGTCTTTGGGCAGAGTTTGCTCAGGGTCTCTCTGTCAAAGGACAGGGTAGGGGCAACTGAGAAAATTATACTGAAGAGGTGCCTATCTCTGGGGAACAGTTGCCCGAGGCCGCGCTCTCCCATTGCACCAGAGGGAGGGATAGGTGCTCGCACCGAGGCCAGCGCAATCGACGGTTGCGGGGCTGTGGGCAATTTTTGCCCTTGTCCGGTGTGTACGCGCTCGGGTCCCGACTTTAAAATGACCTTGTGTCACATCTCTTTCTATCTGCGGAAACGAGTAAACACCGTATAAATTACTATAAAGTAGAGTTAGTCCTTTTTCTTTAATCCCAGAATTCGTTGAATACTTTTGCTCCAATTTCGCATTTATTTATATACATTCCATAATATAGCTTTTACTTAACTAGCGATTATGTTTCTCTAAGTCATCGAATTTTGAATGTATAAATAATTCCAATTTATGTTTTCCCAACTTGACACTATATTAATTTTCACTTATAGATTGTCCCCTGTTCTGTCAGCCATAAAAAATAATTGTTTGTACGGAAAATAAAGATCTACGTACATCAAATCGACTTGAAATTAAATGGCAGCTGAAGAATTATCGTTGGACTTTTAAAAGGTAAGCTTAAATATTAATTCAATACTTAAATGCACGATCAATTTTGAGTTCTTCTGTAGTTTATTGATTCCTATCATATCTACTCCTCCCTAGCTTTTGTGATGATAACCAAACCAAGAGTCCTCCACAGGAACTAGCTTAAATGCCGCCCGATAGAGCAGCTTTTAAACTAGTTTATAATAAAACGTGTAGTGCAATTTTGGATACAATAAAGAGCCACTCCTCTTGTAACATGAAAACAACGATAATGGCTAGTATAATATATTAATATATATTTTAACCTCGCATAATCTGGCTACACTTAATCAAGCACAAAGAAAATCATTCCTTGCGTCTAACATTTCCAGGGCTTTTGAATGAATCACTGAAATCTGACCAGAGGGAGAGGAGGAGTTTCTTGGATACGCACAAACTGTACTTTATATATAACATTCACAAACCGGGGTAGGAAGGTCAAGGAGAATATTTACCGTAAAGTGGTAAACTGAAGAATAAGATAATAAAAACAACATAAATGCTGTTAGCTAGTTATCGTTTCTTGCTCTTTATATTTAAATCGTGGACAACAGATATAAATATGTCGACAACGATTAAAATGGGGTGTGGAAATACATTAAGCTAGATTCGAATTGACAACGATGCGGCATTAAATTAAATTCATGTTGATATAAACTCTATCTTTACATGAGTCAGAGCCGACCAAAAACGCAGCCTTGATGCTATATCTGGGATGGAGCTGTCCATTTCTCTCTTGCCAATTTCGAATGTGTTCAATAGCTTGACACGGCCTAGATTCACTTACGCGCAAAGATATGAATCTATTCCCCCCACCCCCAGAAATTGTTAATGCAATATTAAATCGCAGAAATATGTTTTGACTTTAAATTAAGAACAATGGATTTATAAGCTGTAAACAAACAAAGGAAAAAATCGATCTACAGCCCTATTCTAACAGATTCAAGATAGCAAACCTGCCGTTATGCTATCGCTATTTACATGGAAAATGTTCTGACGAGCGACATATTCTTGTTCTACCAATTCAGACCTTAAGACTTAAATTCTGCCATTCCATGTAAACAAGGGATTAAGAAAGAAGAGACTCACGTCTTGTCTCGTCAATAATGTTTTCTTTTTCTCATATTATCTTACACTCATTAACGTCTTTCAACTTACAATCTTTTTTGCCTTGAAAGGATTATAAAACATCTACAACTATTAATTTCTTAAGGGCACATGGCACACTGGATAAAGACGTTGGTTAGATCCAGTGACAGGACCCAAAGGGTTGTGAGTTTAATACCTAGCTAAGACAGTGGAGAACTTGGAGAGGTGAATTAACAGGAGATATCTGATAAATGACATCCATTAGACATGGCATGTGGAACTAGAACAGTCTACCCCAGTGAGTGAATTAAGGGGTTCAGTTCGACATTCCAGCCACCTGAAGAAGGCCGGATCGTACAACGGCCGAAACGTTGTGCTAAATATGGCGACAAAGATGAAGACAATAGTTCGAATAATGTAAATAGTGAACTATTACGTCCATTTAACGGTCCAATTTAGTAACCTTCAGACTTGAGTCACTATTTGAGTCTTTATTGGAACAATAGCTTAAAAAAAAAACGCGGTAAAGTATTTTCGACTTGGCTTGCATTGATGTAAACTTACTTGCATTTATATGCAAATAAAGAAATAAAAAGAAAGAACATATTGTCGTCATGGAGTGATTGAGGCAAGATTTCCTTCTCCCGGAATGTCGCTCGGAATGGCCGCTATCCAACGCTAGAGAGTCCTGTTTGGTTTATAGTTCATACTTCTGCAAAAGCCATTTTTGTGAAAGTGAAAGCAAAGGATTACGTCAGAATTTGCACTCTCTTGGCAGAGATAAGTCTTGCGCGACAATCTTACAAGTTGCAACTTAAAAAAAAAAAAAAAAACTCATTTTGTTACTGTTTCAATATTTTTAAAATAAAATAAAATAAATATAAATATTATTACCCATTACTTAAAGTTAAAAGTAATTAATAAATGAATCAATGAGCTAAGAATGAAATAATTACAAAGATTTATATAGCAGATTCAATGTTCTTCCCCCTTCGTGATTAGCGAATTTTCAAATCAAATTTCAAATAATTCATCGCAGATTAAAGATAAAGCTCTCATAAAGTCACTTCTTACCGGCGTCTGTTTGAACAGACTCCGTCATTTTTTTCCCAAATATCTAAAATATATTTAGATCTGTGCCTTTCTCTAAAAACTTTAATATGAACTTTCCTCTATGGTACCTCGATTTTATATAACCGTAATTTCTATGCTAACAGTTTCATCTATTGCACTTCTCACTTGCAGAACCGGTTTCTTGCTTGCAAGTCAACTTTGATCTTCAAAGACAGTCGTTATCTTTTGTCTTCTTAATTCGTGTTCTTTTATTATTCTCTTTCCTTAATAGTTTCCTTTTCTCATATTATCTTCTAACATTCAGTATATTCTTTGCGTCTTAGTGGCTTTATTCCCTTGTATGGAGTGAAATCAAAAAAAAAAATGAAGTTTATTTGGACAGTGCTCATCGTGTTTCTTTGTGCCTTCCGGACTTCTTCAGGTGTTTGTTGCTCTGGGTAACATTCAGGGAATTTTAAACGTTATTTAATCCTGTTGTAGCTTGTGTTTGTTCTGTAGTCCATGCCTAAGGTTACCTCTTTTTCTTTTTTGATCTTCCTGGTTATTGCTGAGTCTAAGCCGGATTGACAAACACCAGAAAAAGCCTGAGACCACAATAGTTTTGATAATAACAACAAAGTTAAGGACAGAACCTAAATAATGATATTCCTAGAAATTCAGAAACAAATTACCTAAACTATAAAAATGGACTATAATTTTAAAAAGGGAAAACTTGTCTGAAATGTATGGAAAAAATATTTTCATCTGAAACAATGAAAATACGAATTTTAAGAAAAATGGTAAGAATAAAGGTATCAGTTTAAACTTATGCCAAGAGTATATATGATAAGGCAACTCTGTAGAAAGTTAAAAATAGATTTCTTCTGATGTAGGAAAATACAAGAGTTGGCAAAGAAGTTATAGTCAGTCCAAGCAATCAAAATCCGACAGCCGGGTTAGTCGAAGAATAAAGTAGATAAACCAGAAAAAAAATCAATTCTACACAGAAATGCATCATGGGATTAGACACCAGACATGGTTTCCTGCGTTTGCGCAGTTAATCCATTCATCTGCTGCAATGGACAAAAAGGCACACCTAAATTTTTTGAAAAAACAAACAAATAAATAAAATACATTCTTCAGAAGTTAATGTGATATCGAACGAATGTTAGTCCCGAGTCTTTGAAAGTTGTTGATTTTGCCCAAGTGTAACTATTTATCATGTGTCATCTTTATATTTTTCGTGTTTATCTGATATACGAGTTTCTTTCACAGAAGGTCAGAGGACGAGGCATGAAATCGCTTGAAGAAAGAAAGAATAAAATACGTAGTTTGGATAATTTTGATTAATGCTTAAAATTTAATAAAACTCCCAAAAAGATGCCACGCATAACAATTTGTCGAATGCATTAGTCATACATAGATATACGTCCGATACAATTTTGATCTGAAGAATGTGACACTTATTAAAACAGAAAATATATTACTTAGACGGAAAATTCTTGAGAGTGCCATTATCGAATCCTGTCAAAATGCAAATCAGGTTACTTCAAATATATATTCCCTTCCGAAGCCAACATGCATGATCACAAAAATGTAAAGAAAAAAAAAAGAAAAAAAAGAAAAGAAAACGGTTAAATGAAAATCTAATATTATTTTAAATAAATATAAAATAATTTATCAAATTAAAATAAAAAAAAATAATTAATAATTATATTAATAATAATAAAAAATAATAAATATAAACATTCAACCATAAGAACATTTACTCTTTTTCGTGTGTTATGCATTAATTTATATCACGTAGCATCCTCCATACTTTATCTTAATTTTACAGTTAGCCTAAATATATTTCAGGGGAGGGGTTAAGTTTAAAAATTTTGAAAGCCTGACGATGTTTTTAATTCTGTTTATAAATAATGTGGTGGTGACTGAGAGATCGTATCCGAGTATCCCTGTTTACTGGGGCAGCTACTAGCCAATCCTGTTGCAGATGTCTGCTCAGGCACATTTGTTTAACACCCTGATAGCCCACCTATGGTTTATACTGCAACTCTGCAGAGTGAGCCTTAGATACAGTTTCTGAGAGAGATCACATTATTTGGCGTTATCAACAGTTTGAACAAGGCCAGTACGCTCAAACCCTCGATCACGATGACTTGTGTCTTCGTGCTAGCATAACCATCGACGGCTTTCAAATAATTTCGTCCACCCAATTTCCCTCACAAGTCTTGTGTCAACTGGTGGTGTGGTTTACAGGTACTTTCCAAAGGTGTCGTACGCTGGGGTCGCCACCTCTTGACCGATAACACGAGGAAGTCACTTTTCTGATAAATCGAAACGGTGGGATCTTTATAAATACATGTGACAATGACATAGATAAGGTCTTTCAGGGGTTGAAACGCGTTGGTAAACAAGAGTTTTTCTTGTGTCTTCATTCCTATTGTCTTTTTACAGATATATGTTTTATTAATATCTGAATATTTACATATATGTACGCGCGTTCACACACGCACACACAAACACACCAAGACATCTGCATATATATCTATATATCTTACTTATTATAAAACGCAGATTGTGTGTGTGTGTGTGTGTGTGTGTGTACGTTTATATATTGGATCGGATTTCTTACATTTTTCAACCGATTTCAACAAAACTTCACAGGACTGCGTAAAATTACCTGGCGTTGGTTCTAACAGCACCAAAAATTGGAAAAACACAATTGTTTTTGCACGAAATCAATTTGAAAACACGATGAAACGATTCTGTCGCCAGAATGAAAGGGGGACAACTGATATCGAGTTATACTTATAAAACCCAGGTTGTTTGTGTGTGTGTGTTCGTTTATATATGGGATCGGATTTCCTACATTTTTCAACCGATTTCAACAAAACTTCACTTTTTGGGGCAGGTAGTGTTTCTTATTGTCTTGCACACTTTTTTCTTTATTTTTAAATTCAGAATGCTTTAAAAATTCCATTTACAAGACAATTGTTTATAATAAAATTCTATTTAATCGGTAGACTCATAACGATTGAAAGCAATGTTTTTGTTTGA